>VWZT01005007.1:778805-810570 GCA_013397055.1 Pachycephala philippinensis
CTCCGCTCCCGGCCGCCCCGCTCCTCCCTGCCGCCCGCCGGCTTCCCAACCTGGCGGGCACAGCCGGCTCCGCTCTTTCCCCCTCACGCTCTCCGGCTCCCACCCCTTCGCCCCCCCTTCCCTAAGACGACGTCCAATCCCGGGCCCTTTGTTTATGTAGGGACATTCTCACCCTGGGTCTGACAAAACACCCTCCTTCCTTTCGCATCTTCCTCCGTGAGCTGAAGGACTCGCAACTTTAAGCGTTCATGACATTTTGTGTCATGCTCAATATTCAGACACGTTTGTTCTCTGAACATTTAAAAAAAATATCCCTAGCTGGTAAAATTAAAAGCATGCAGTGCCTGATCACCTGAGGGCTAAATCTGAGGTAGGACAAAGCATTCTTTGCCTGAACTGAGTTTGCTTTTCTTACACTGTTTGGGCTCCTAGCCCCAGCTGGGTTAACTACACGTCAAATCTTGGCATGCACAGAAAATAGAATCAGGATGCCTCCTCGTCCTGAATCTCAGGTTATTCACTTTCAGCGGCTGTGGTTGTCATTCTTTGGTGCATCTTTGGTGGTGGTATTCCTTTTGCTCAGGATGACTTAAGTGACCAGTGGAAAAGTATTCTCCATCCTGCAGATGTGCTGTAATCTTAAGGCAAATCTTTGACTTTGTCTTCTGGGCAAAATGGCAAGCCTTTGGTTTCAGTATGACCTTCTGTTTAAACAATATACAGCTGAACCAGATAAATAGGTCCTGTGGGTTTTCTCAGTGCAGGAAGATGTTGTAATATTTCCAGTAAGCATGCTGGCAAAATTGCTTATTAAAATTAGGGAGAACAAAATGATGAGTTATAACAGATGCACTCTTAATTAATGCAATGACCTGCATTTAACTGATTCTGTTGAATTAAGCAGCATCTATGGCTGTTGGTACATCAGATGCCATTAAAAGTCAATATTTATCCAAATTTGACAAATTGAAGCATTTGAAACAGAGAATGGAGTTGCAAAGATACCTTTGCCTGACACCAGTATGTACATTTTTAATGGCGACCTCCATAGCCTTTTTGATTGATTCTGTATTTTTTTTTTTTCCTTCAAAATGGTACGTTGTTTTTCATTCCCTAGAAAGCATGCATACTTTTCTCTCTTTGGGGCATACAGAACTACTTAAGAATGGTTTTGTTTATTATTTGTACAGGCAAAAGTCAGAAAAATAAAAATAGAAATATTGAGAAATATATAAACCCAGACATATTTAGAAATATCCATACTTGGAGTATAATCCATCCCTCATTTTAAAAGCTTTATTAGCAAAAACATCCCTCAGTGAATTCAGTGAAGCTACACCTCTGGAACTTCAGTTACCCCCCAAGAACAACTAAAAGATCCTGTTTCTTTTCTATTATGTATCTTTCCTTCACACTTTGCTGATTTATTTTTCCCTGGAGAAATGAAATTGCTGATTTAGAGACCAAGCTACATTTCCAGCCATGGCCCAAGAGACACATCTCCATCTCCTCCCCCCAACACCTCTGTCACAGGCATATCTCTCCCTGCATGCTCCTGATCCAAATGACTGGCTGACATATATATATATACACACACACACATACACACTGTCTTTCAGTATTTCCTTAGTCAGAAAGTGTTGCCTGTCTTCACTCCGACTTTTTTCTGGGAAGAATGCAGACTCCGTTTTCAAGGCCTCCTTATAATTCAATGCAAATTTTATATCCTGCTTTGTGTTATTCGGGGGAAAAGCTCTGAACTCACTACAGAAGTTTTCCCGTAATACATTCTTCATAGTCATCCTTATGGACCAAGAACGTTCTTGGGTACAGATGACTTGGGACTTAATAAGATTTTGTACTTCCAGAGTTGCTACTTCCCATTAGCTATTTTCAACATTGTGTTTGTTTCCTTCTGTGTTTGGATTCCTTTATAGCACTGATAACTTTCCCTCTATTCCTGTTCAATTTAATAGCTTTTAACCTGTCTGTTTTATTTATGTCTGCTTAAGTGCTTATTTAATCTTTTCCCATATAACTATAATGACCTTCCACAGGTTAGTATAATCCTAGAAGGTATGTGGGGAATTTAAAGATTTAAAAGTCGTTTGACTTAATAAATAATTTTTATTTTCTCATTACATGCTTTATTTTTAAACCAGAAATGTTTCATTTTCTGTTTGATCAATGATTGTTTTTCACACATATTCCTTTCACACGTATAGTAGTAAGCAAACTGAGACTCTTTGGATTCTAAACAAATCTTTTCTTTTTTTTGCAGTTTGGTTAGTGAGAACTGCAAAGGGTCTTGATCTGACACGGGAAATACACAGCATGTTTAGTCTTTGGTGTGGTCTACAACTAGAATTTTATGTCATTAAAAATACTTTATTTAGTTATGCAGTTTTTGTTTTGATTTTAAAAACTGAAATAGTTATATGCTGCAGATAGCGTTTATCCAGAGATATCACTGTAAAGCACATTGATATTGATGTTGCTGCATCTTTCTTCACTGTGAGTGCCACTGTGACTTCTATTGTGTGCTGTACTTAAATTAACAAACTAACTTTTTAATGTCCCCTGGCAATTACAGAGACATTAATTCAGCAAGATGTTGAAGCCTATACCTACTTTTAATCTACGGACTTAATGACTACATTCTACTTCTGATGTGGCCACACTTCAGGAATGACTGTAATCCATGTCTTTTGTCTCACACTGAGACAAAACACGCACAACTGGTGCCCATCTCCTTCACAGCAAGGACCGTATCTTTGTCATCGCCACTACAGAAACTGTTCTGCTTTGCAGCCCTGAACACAGAGTTTGTCTTGATCTGTGAACACATCTGGCAGGAGTGCCTGCAGAGCACGAAAGGCTGTATCACAGCCCCAGAGCCAAAGGAGGCTTGAGAGATGGTACAGTCAGTCACATATCCCAACCTCACTCCTGCCCTGAGACACGATCCGCAGAGATACATAAATCAGAAAAGAAAAACCTGAGAGATCTGGAGGTCCCAATTGGTGATTACATGAATTATTCCTGTTTTTAAATTGACATATCTGCACTGAATGAACAAACTGATCATTTGTGTCAGGTTACACACACATCCTCCTTTCTTAGGCCCTGAGTAAGCAGTCGAGCTCTGCAGCCAGGAGCTGGCTCAATACCCTCCTGGGAGATTGGTGTCCTGAGACTCCTGACTGTCCAAGGGATGCCATATGTATCTGATTCAGGTACAGTTCCACAAACTGCTTTCACTGCCTTACAAACACCCCTAACACCCCTTTGTTTCTGCACGGTTCCTGCCTCTCAACTAACCTGCATTGTCTTATTCTAGTCCTAGCTCACGTTTATCCACAACTTTCAGGGCAAGCTCTTTGATTTCCTGACCTTGCTCTTCATTTGCTCTTTGGTTTGAGGTAGCCCTCATTTCTCAGTTTTTCTGAGTGCATTTCCACCTGGAGATTTGGGCTGGTCTGTCCTTGGTGACTGACTGACTCCTGGTCTTGAGTTTCTTCTGTCTCAGTGGCTGGACCTACCCCAGCTACACTCACTTAGCACAAGTATTCCACTTGTGGCCCCTTAATAACTTCCGTTCAAAGCCACCTTTCTGAATGGGAATTATAAAACACGATATGCCACTGTTGACGCAGAACATTTGGCACATAGCTTATCTGTGTGATAATTCAGCCGCCGGTGGGACAGGCTGTATGGGCAGTGTTGGGTCGTGGCTCAGGAGAAGATGCAAGAATGCAGGAGAATGTCGCGTCCCTTTGAGATTAATCACAGTTGTCAAGATCTTCAACGGCTTGTACTGTTTTCACAGACAATTAGGCACCTAAATGCCTTTGGACATAGTGCACCTGTTTTTTAATTTGGAGTCCTTTCTAACATTGTGGATTCATGCCAGGAAAGCACTCCAAGCAGCTTTAATTTTGATCCTGTTTTTTTCAGTACTTTATCTTTGCTATGAGAAAAACAACTCTAAAATATGTCTCTACCTAGACAGGGCAACATCCCATCCCAGAACATGAGTAAATACTTCATACAACCCCCAATAAAGAACTTCATTAACATGGATAAATGTATTCCTGGCAAAAATGCCATCTCTGTATTTCTCAGTTGTCATGAATGAAACATTCTTAGTGTTGCCTGATTCTGACTTCAAATATAAATTACTCCGTGCACACCTTAGAAGGAAAAGAAAGTGCTATCGCCTTTCTTTACCTTTAGTTTCTTTCACATCATTCCCACGAAAATTTCATTTGGGTTTCCAGATGCCCTGAGCCCATCTGTGTGCTCCACGCACTTGGGCTTTAGGTAGCTGAAAGTTGTTCCTCCTTTGTGCATTCTCTTGGAGGAAGTAATTGCTCCTCACACATCTACCTTTGAAAAGTCTCCAAAAGGCTCACAAATTCAGTTTACCAGATTAAGTAAAATTAGTCCCCACAGGGCCTGAAGTAAATTTCTCCTTGACTGGAATTTTTTTCTACCCTGGGGATGATTCCTACTTAGACTGGTGAAGACTTAGTATCAAATGCTGCCATACTGTTTTTCAGGAGATCATCATACGAAAAGGGATAACTAGGTAACAACAGAAAAAAAAAAAAAAAACAAGAGGGAGGGAGAAGGATATGAAATATTAATGCCCTTTTAAGGCAGAATGGATCTGTAAATATTCACTGGTCCTCTCTCAGAACATGGTAGTCAAAAGTGCCTCTCAACACTAACTTTAAAGCTGTGGTTCATTAAGTCATGAACACTTCACAAAACCCTTCAATTTTCCAAAATATTTTGAGGAACCTGAGCTACCCACAACCCTTCAAAAACTGCTCATCTAGAATGAAAGCAGTGGTCTCATACACCAAAGCATCACACACGTCCTGTATTTTCTGTTTCATATGCTTGTGGCCAGTCTAGATTTTTGCTTAAAACAACTTTCAGTGAAAATTGAAAGAAAAAAATGGTGTTAACCTCTCTGACATCTGTCACTCCCATTCTCTAAATTAACCTTAGACACTCTTTTACGCTGTTTTGATGATGCTCTACTGGTTTTAGAGCAGACGATCCTGCTGAAATCTGGGAGGAAATGAATGAATGAGGACACCAGTTAATCTCCACTCCGTCTCTAATTTTTCTGGTTGGATTGCGATATTATCTAGACAAAGAAGAGAGATGAGTAGCAGAGAACAGAAGTCCATTTGAGATGAGTTCTCTTCCTTCTTCACTGTCATGAAGGGTTTTGGGGACATCTGGATCTCTAGGGAACATCACTAAATAGGACCAGATAACCTCAAAATATTAGAGCCAGACCAGCCCTGTCATGTATGATTCACTTGCTGTATAACGCCTAATAAAGGCAATATGTGTGGAACCAGGAAGGCAGCCAATATAGCTTCTTCCAAGAACTGTGAGTAATTAACAGGGTCTCTGGTTAATTTCTTTCATGAAACCGTGTTGAGTGAGATTCTTACAAGTGGTGCTTTTTGTGTGACGTCTCCCTCTACTCCCAAACAGCAAAAGTTCATGCAACTTGAAAGGGAGAAAAAGTAAAATTCAAAGTTTCGGAATTTGGGGGGAGTTTGTCTCCAGCTGCATCAGCTAGTGTATCCTTGCTCCACTTCTATTTCCTCATCTCCTGGTGGTTTTCCTCTCAAAACCTGGTCTATAACCCAGTTATAATTATTGTATCCTTGTATAACATGCCCCAGCTTCTTGCTTTAGCTTCTTGCTTTTTGAAGTGTTTCAAATCTCTAGTGTTTCAGAGGAAAAATCATTCAGAACTTCCCAGAGATGAAAGAAGCCTAATTAGTTGCATCATGTTGCAAAGGAGAAGGAATTCACAAAAAGCTCCATATTGTTCTTGTTTGTGGATCTCATGTCACAGCAGCTATGAAGAAGAGGAAAGGATGATTCTCAGCCTGCTGTCACTGTTACACTTTATAAGGAATGCTCCATCTCTTTTGCTCTGTGTACTTCAAGATTTCCCCTGGTACTGCTCTTGAAGCAGCCCATCACTGTCCATGACTGAGGACATGTCTCCTTTGAACTTAACAAGCCCTTTCTTCCTCACTACAGCAGAGCAAGCAGGTTGTGGAAGATGTTTGAGTTGCCCAAAGCAAACAGAGCCTACCCCCACCCCAAGCAGCAGAAGATGCTCCAAGCAAACAAATAAAATGATGGGTGGTTCCTTCTGACAGCAGGGCAGATTTTAAGTGACAAGAATCCTGCCAGGGATATGTTGAGGATGGAGTACATATGATAACAATTTAATATGTGCATCACACAAGGCAAAAGTTAATATCCCTTGTTATATTAATATCACATGGCACAATTGAATTTGATATTTTAATTAAAGCTAAATATATCTCACTGATAGTGATTGGGACTGGATGTTTTGGGAAATACACAAGCCTTTAACTGAAACCATCAGTTCAAACAAAACGACAGTATCCTCTTCAATATTTCAAATGTATTATAAACATGTCAGCTAATTGTTAGGAAGAAATAATACTAAGCTGCTTCTGTATTAGGCAATGAGGTGACAGAGCACAGAATATCTTATAATGTAACATTTGCCACATATGGCTGTCTCTGTCTCTGTCTCTGTCTTGAAAACATAATGCCTGGTCTAAATCCCTTTATATTCAACATCATTGCTGGCAACATGGACAGTGGGATTGAGTGCACCCTCAGCAATTTCACTGATACACCAAGCTGAGTGGTGTCACTGAGTGGCATTCGACATGCTGGAGGGAAGGGATGCCATCCAGAGGGACCTTGATACACTTGAGAGATGGCCTGATGCAAAACTCATTAAGTTCAACAAAGCAAAGTGCAGGTCCTACCCCCGGGTCAGGGCAATCCCAGGCATACCTCCAGGCTGGGCAGAAAAGTGACTGAGAGCAGCCCTGTGGAGAAAGAAGGACTTGGGAGTGATGGTTGATGAAAAAATCAACATAAGCCAGCAATGTGCACTCACAACCTAGAAATATTCTCCAGTGGAGTCCTGGGTTGCATCATAAGGAGTGTGGTCAGCAGGTTGATGGAGGTGATTGTCCCCTTCTGCTTTGCTCTTGTGACACCCCACCTGGAGTATTGTGTTCAGTTCTGGTGTCCCCAGCATAAGGACATGGAATGGTTGGATCATTCCAACTCTGGAATGGAAAGTCCAGAGAAGGGCCATGAAGTTGTTAAGAGGAGTGGGGCACCTTCCCTACAAAGGTAGATGAGAGAGTTGGGGCTGTTCAGCCTGGAGAAGAGAAGGTTGTGTGAAGACCTCACAGCAACTTTCCAGTGTCTACTTGAAGGGAGCCTACAGGGAAACTGGAGAGGGAGTCTTCATCAGGAGCTGTAGTGATAGGACAAGGAGTAATGGATGCAAACAAAAAGAGGGGAAAATTAGGTTAGGTATTAGGAAGAAATTCTTTATACAGAGGGTGGTGAGATAATGGAACAGGTTGCCCAGGAAGGCTGTGGATGCCCCAACCCTTGCAAGTGTTCAAGATTAGGTTGGACAAGACCTTGGGCAACCTGGTCTAGTGAAAGCTGTCCCTGCCCATGGCAGGTGAGATTGGGACTAGATGATATGTAGGGTCCCTTCAAACACTTAACATTTTATTATTTTACGTAATTTTCTTAAGAGGCTTTTCTCATAATAGGAAATAAATAAATGTGATCAGAGACCATGAAAACTGAATAACAACAAAAAATTTGTATCACTACAAAAGCATTCATTTGTGTTGCATGGAACAGAATGGGACTGAGATTTGGCCAGAACAAGTGGAATATTTTATTTGCTAGGAATCTAGGAATATTTATGTTTATTTTTAAGTGAAATCTACCAGTTTGTTTTTCTTGCACAGTTTGACCATGACTTGAATTATTTTTTCCAAGTTTTGTTAATTTACCTGGCCAGTTTTATACAATTTATGCACAGTTAATACTTCATTCATCAACTCTATGTAAATGATTCAATTCTTTCCTTCTCTTTGCTCCTAATGTCACACAATGATGTCTGCCCATTTCTGACCAAATTATCCAGATAAACTTTGAGATATATACATGTACTAACTAGTATGATACATTGTTTCTTAATCCCTTCAGTTCCTTCTTTATTTTTTGTTAGTTATTAAGAGATCTTTGTCTGTGGGTGGATTTACTATGAAGTCTTCTTTTAAATAAAAAATGACCCCAAATACTGTGTGTTATGCAATAAAAATTATGTATGTAAAGAGAGAATATTTAAAGAGAGTAAATTTAAGAAAAAATTAAATACAGATTTGTCTTTTCCTCTTCTTGAAAAGGCTAGGAATTTCTTGGATTTGAGCTATGTCCTTTACCACAAAGGTACAATGTCAGGTTCAAACTGATGCAAGAGCAGATCTACCAAAAAAATATATCTCAAGAGCATATCTGGCATCTGAAGAGTTCTGTCACAAATTCTAGGAGCAAGGTGTGCCATCTTCCCGCTCCAGCCAGGGGAATCTGACTTTCATGAAGACCTTGCTGCTAACCCAGCTCACCTGCTGCCTTCTGGGAGGTTAAGCTGGAATCTAAAATACTGCAGATGGCTGTCCATTCTCAAAAATCAACTACTCTTTAGGAAAACTCAAGAAAACTGTTGAGGGGGTTTGTGGTCTATTGCTGTCTATAGCGGTCCACAGCTTCCTTGCAAGGGGAGGCTGAGGGGCAGGCTCCAATCTCTTCTGTCTGGTGACCAGGGACAGAACACAAGGGAAGGGCATGGAGTTGTGTCAGGGCAGGTTTGGATTAGATATTAGGAAAAGGTTCTTTATCCAGAGGATGGTTGGGCACTGGAACAGCTCCCCAGGGAAGTGGTCACAGCACCAAGCCTGACAGAGCTCAAGAAGCGTTTGGACAATGCTCTTGGGCACATGGTGTGACTCTTGGGGTGTCCTGTGCAGGGCCAGGAGTTGGACTCGATGGCACTTGTGGATGCTTTCCAATGCAGGATATTCTGTGCTTCTATTTATTTTCTTAGTGATGGTCTGGGATTATTACCAGAATAATAAACATCAAAGGGTAGGGTGCTTCAGGTAGCTATACCTAACTCTATTTGATAATAAGATTTGATAATCAGATGTCTTACTGTTCCCATAAATGCTTATCCATTTTGATATCAATAATAGATAAAATATGCTATATATTTTATGTTAAATTATGCAGGGACCAGAAGGGGCTCATCCGTAGAGAACACAGAGCAGTCCAGGCAGTGTGTGTATGTTTATTATTCTGCAGGGTCTGCAGTTGTCATCAGTGCTTGACACTGCATGTGGAAAAGCATTGTACCTTCTCTAAATGATGTATTTGATTACAACCAAGTATTTATGAAGCTTCCAGCTGCAAAGTACTTAAGGATCTTCAGCAAGTTAAAAATGACAGTACTGCTGTGCATACTTAGCTCTCTTTTCCTGCCATGCTATTTAAGATCTGAATAATCCACTTTTCTATATATGATGGTAAGCCTAGGTAGGAATAAGGAGAAATTCACATGCTAATGAAACAAGATTAGGCCATTTAAATCACTCTAGAAACCAGAAGGCAATGCACCCCATTTTTGTTCTGGTCCTAGATCTGTACTTTCATTTAACAACCTCATGAATCTTTTAGTTGAGAAGGGAGGTGTATGTTGCTCCTAGCAAGCCAACTTACATAATTAGAAGTAAACAAACAAACTTCTGAATACATAAGCATGTCTACAGGTCTGCTTTCAATACCATCACTGTCTGCTTAAATGTTGTATAAGAGGACAGGCTTAGTGCTATTCCCTCTAACCATGAGGATATTCATAAAGATTCAGAGATAAAGGTTAGAGCTTCTGCTGCTCCTGAAGTGCTGTGGGTACACACAGCGAAAATATTGCTTCATGTCACAAAATATGCTTCATTCAGGCGCCCTGGACATCTGCAGTAGGAAAATGGACTTCAGATGAGCAAAACTCCATAGTGTAGCCACAGCAAGGGGACTTGCACATATGCCTTCCAATTTTCACTATTTACATACTTTTCTAAATCTAGAGCCTGTGGGGGTTGAATAATCTGGAATTGGAGTGGTCAGGATGGGAAGAAATCAGATATAAGGAAAAGTCTGAGAAAGCTCTGGTGGCAGAAGGATTTGACAACTACAAGTTACGTACAAAGAGATGGAGAAGCAATAGGTGAAAGGCACAGCATAGCATCTAGAAAAATGATGTGTAATATAGACGGGGACATCACAAGTCTCTGATGTACCAGTCCACTTTCCTCTGAAAGTTCATTGCACTGGTGCAAAGTACTCAGAGAGTATTTTAAGGATCTCAAATAATTTCAGTTTTGCTTATGCACTTTTTCATATTCTGATTAAGTAATGAAATTTTACTCAAGGAAGCATCTGTGTATGGTACAAGTATTTGTGCTTGATGTGTTAGACAACTCATCCACTCGGGTAACATAAACAATACCAGGTAACCATTGCAATAAGAATGTCAAATATAGAAAATATGAATGGTCTGAAGTATATTCTTTTACTGAAATATAGCTGAGTGCCTCTAAATACTGATCAAATCTGATGAGTCTATGATTTGCAAGTGGACTTTGAAAAGGTATGGAAAGAAAGAGTCCTAGAGCAAATTGTTATCTATAGTTGTTCTTTGCAGCATAATCTCTTCCCCAACACTTTGAACATATGTCTAAGTTTGGATCATATCTCACATTTCTGCTACACACACACACACACAAACACAAACAAACAAACCCCAAAACCAACCCCCCCAAAAAACAAACCAAACAAGCAAACCAACCAAACAAAAAAACCCCAACAAAACAACAAAAAACCCCTCAATGCATCTTTTTATCTATAAGAATCAAAGACCATAATTTAAAATAACCAAAGATCAAAGTTTGTCTAAAGCTTGGCTTGGATTTTCCTTTGGTTATGAGACTATTGTACCAACTTTCAAGTGCATGCTCAAATAGAGAAGACATGAGACATAATGCTTGAAAGTAAGTACCTTACTTCACATGGACTTATTGCTTATCAAGGCCCAAGAGGAATCTTAAAAATCTTGAAATTCTCAACTCAAATCCATAGTTCTAGCTAAGCAAAGGATGATCTTTTTTATAAGATAAACTAGTCTAGATTGAAAAGTTTGCAGTGATGGATAATCTAATAAGTCCTTCCCTGCTTATGCAATTCTTATAACCTTTCTTTTAATCTGAATATTTCAAAACACAGCTTTCTGATACTGGATCTTGTTATGCCTTTGTCTGCTGGATTAAAGAGTTCTCAAAGCATTCCTGAAGTGGTTTCCTGAATGCTTTCCAATTTTTCAAAATCCTTTTGAAGGTGTAGATACCGGGGCTGGACATGGTATTCCAGCTGACAGTTAAGTTTCATTACCTTGAAATAAGGATTAACTGGGAAGTCAAAACTACATAACTTGGTATAGTGACATTTCACCTTTGGTGACCTGGCTTAAAATTTGTGTTTGGTCAGCAAAGGAAATTGTTTTTCTAATCTTATCCGAGCCCCTTCTGACGTTTTTCCATATCAAAAAAGAATTGCTTTCACTGGAATAATTTTCCTTCACGACTAAGGCCAGGCCTAGCACTGGGCAGGCTGAAATAACAGGTTTGAATGGCAAGGACACACTGCCAGAGCTGTGTCCATCCTGGGCGCAGGCTGTGGCTCCTGTGCTCCCAGGCACAAACACATTGGGAGCAAACATTGGGAGTGAACACTGTGTGCACATGAGCTGCAGCCACCCACTTTCCCCTTCCCTGACCTCAGGCACAGCCAGTGCAGCCCCTGGCTGGATCCCTTCATCCCTTTGCTTGGTGGCTCTGCCTGAGCAACAGTGAAGGAAGCAATTTTCTTTACAGCCTTAGAATGAAATGGTATTTCACAGCTGCAAAACTATATAAAGACTTGAGGCTTACAAGCTGAGCAACAGAAGGCAACCTAATTTTAAAACCCTTTTTGCACTATAGAATATTGACAAACAATATCCAATGAAGAGAGTGAGATGTTACCAAAAGGTTTTTCTTCAGTAAGTAAAAAAACTATGACCACATACCAAGCATTTAGGTAGTGATGTCTTCCAGACTATGAAGAGACAGCAAGGTAGGTCAAAAAGTAAAGAGAATGTAGTTGGTGCAAAGAATGACTATATTACTCTAATATTATTAGAATAATATAGTTGTACTTTTATGGGCTTTGGTTAGACTCATGAGTATTTAAATACATATGCATTAACATATGCATAGCTACATTTCAATACAGAGCTTTTTGCTTTCTAAACCCTCATTTTTCACTACAAGATAAAGTTCCAACATAGCTGTTGGGATTCATCTGACACAATTTTACCTTCTAAAGTGTTAATAATCTACTTTAAGTTAGTCATCTAGGTCCCCTTTGGTGATTGGCGGAAGGAAAAAGATACCTCTGGAGTTATTGGTACCATAGCCTCATGCATGGCATTAGAAGAAATTATTTGTCCTATAAACATGCTTCTTTCTCTCCATTGAGTATCAAAAAAGCTTGCAAAGTCTTTTGTCTTTGATGTGGTTTTTAAGAAACTGAAATTGGTAGTTGTTGTAGATAGCCCCACCCATGCAGATTAGAAATGTATATGGATACTAATGGCTACAGTCAGTGTTTAACCAAAGCAACAAATAATCATAAACGCCTTTGTAGCACATTTTCAATGCAGTGGTGCCCACTATTGTGAAGGAAATAGGATGAGGAATAGTTAGAGGATGTGTGAGAACCCTGAAAGAAAGTCTATGCTAATTTCAAGAGCTATTGATATACCTGATGTCTGTGAGATGTGATACTGAACCAATACTCCAGCAGGATTGTCAAGGAAGAGGGACATGATATAATCAGAAAATTATTAGTGAAGAAGGGTCAATGAACCCTTTGTTTTTTGCATCAAAATGTCCTGTAGTACTTAGGATAGCCTTACCAAACTCCTAATTGGGAAGTCATGATATGACACCTCTATCCAGTTTAAAGCATTGGTAAGAAAAATTTGGTTGCTTAGAAATTCATGCCTTTTGGTTAGAAATCAGACTGCCTGTGCCAGAGGGATAAGCTGGATGTTTCCACTGCTTTGCTGAAGGAAGAGTTGGGATGTGGGAAGTTGTCATAATCCTGGCTGAAGGCAGCCCAGCTGGGCTCAGTTTCCCTGTCCCCCTGGAGGTCCCAGAAGCAGCAAGCCTGGGCTGCTAATGCATTTCCTTGACTCTTTCTCTCCTATATTCCTGCCCACTCTTCCTCTCCTGTCCGTGATGAGAATGTCTGGCTCTTGCCCTGACCCACTTCCATTCCAGTCTTGGAATGGAAAAAATCAGCTTTGCTTGCACAACTGAGATCTCACAATCTGTCCCTCATTATTAAAGCCTGGCAGTCTTGAAGTGTGCATGCACAACATAGGGAGGTAAGCCTTTGACGTGGGGAGCTCTCTAAAAGAGGTTGAAAGACTCTTTCAGACAGAAACAGTGGTTTTGTTTCAAATTGATGCACTCTACATTGAAATGTCAACTTTTTTGCTGTAATTTCCACTAATCAGTTTTAAAATCTCAAACAAATGATGTTTAGAGTCAAAATATCAATCAATTAATAATAGTTATATTTATAGTCTCTTGTTCTGTTGTAATGAGAAATTTCATTGCTTTCTTTAAAAATATGAAAAATACTGTAACAGAATATTTAAAGTAGATATATTAATGTTTCAAAGTTTCTATTTTTTTCTGAATCTGTTCAAAACTTCCTGGAGAAAATACAAGATTATTCTTCAAGCAGAAACATTCCTCAACAAAATCTTCTTTTAAAAGGCTCTTGATGAGATGTGTTTGGATTTCTGAGCAGCTATTGCCTTAAATCATTTCATCACTGAGTTCTGTAAAAAGGAGCCTCACTTGGTGGAAGAGAAGTAACATCCAAGCAGCCTCATCTGGAAGAATATTAGCAGTAGCAGAGATCTGCAAGATTTTCATTTGGTTAGCAGAAGGCCTTCAAAGTTTGTAAAGTAGTAATGTTTCCTGCTTCAGAAGGATTAAAAGTAAAAAAAATAGCTTATAATTCAGATTCAAGGAAGAGTATGAAAGAATTGCTTGCTTTCTTGCCAAATATGATGTAGCAGGAGATAAAGGTTCTTAGGAGTTTAGTAGATACTGAGAGGGTGGTCAAACACTGGAATAGGCTTCCTAGAGAAGTGTTCAATGCCCAAACCCTTTCAGTGCTTAAGAGGCATTTGGACAATGCCTTTAACAACATGTGTTAAACTTGCTCAGCCCTTGGTCAGGCTGATGGACTAGATGATTATTGTGGGTCCCTTCCAACTCAAGTAGTCCTATTCTATTCTATTCTATTCTATTCTATTCTATTCTATTCTATTCTATTCTATTCTATTCTATTCTATTCTATTCTCTAAGCAAAACAGTACCTAAAACACCCTTGGACTTTCAGGGATTTCACCTGTTCCAGGCATATGCAGATTTGGTATAATTAAAAAAGCAACAATATAATGAACCTTATGTAGGTATGCTGACCATTCAAACTGCGCTGTACTTTTTGAAGTACACATCTGTTATGTAGTAGATTTTCAGAAACCATAACTGTTATCTTATTGTCACCTGCCATTTACAGCAATAATCAAACTTCCCTAGCTGGAAACAAAACTAGGGCAATGCTGATCACATTGGGGAATACCAGCTGTGCTGTGAAAACAATGACTGATAGTACACTGCACACCAAGAAGGAATATTTTGTGATTTCCCCATGTATGATGAGTATGTAATTAGTTGAGCAGAGGATGGGAGTTTAGATGCACGCATGGACAAGTGCAAAAGGTATGCTAACAGGGTGAAAGAGAAAAAGGGAAGATGGACTATTGCTTAAAATCTTTGAAGGTTGTCAGTGCCACCAGATATTTGTGATCTGCCTTAGAAGCCTAAAGATAGAACCTGTGTGCCTGGGTAGTCACAGCACAAGGACCCTCTCCATAGTTGAAACTCATTATTTACTTACCTGCATTGGGTGCTGGAAGACAAAGAAAGGAATCAGTCTTTCAAGGATTTAACTTCAGTTCTCCTGTGTACAGCATGGAAAGTCCATGTGTCATCAATCCTTTGAGTAAACCCAAGTTACAAATTGGAGCAGTGCACTAACATTAACAGGGCTTTTTCATTCCAGAACCAGACAGGCTTGGTTCTCAGCTTAATAGACTTATTTAAGAAAAAAACTCCAGCAGCAAGAAACCAAACCTATATAGGAAAAGGATGTGTTTCCATCACAAGACTAATAAAATCTACAGTTTTGGCTTCACTCCATCTAGTGGCAACCAGGCAGAAAACCTCCCTCCTCCTTCCACACAGACGGAGCAGTGCATGAGCTATGGCTAAAAGTTAGTTTTGGTTGTGTGTGGCAGGATTTGGGCTTGTTTGTAGTCACTGAAGTCCAGGAGTCGTCGATTAATGGGCTTTGATGTGTTCACCACTGACAGGACATGATTCCCATTGCACCACACCCCCCTTGGTGCAGGAGCCTGGAATGGGAACTGCTCGAGAGGAGGCAGGAAGAGAAATTTCCCCATGTAGATGGAAGCAAAGACCTGCTGAATGCCTGTAAACAAGGGGTGCTGTGGTAGAAAGTTCTGAGAAAAATGCGTTTGTAACTTCTGATAAAGGTTTCTTAAGCAATGGAAAGGCAACAGAGAAGAGGCAATTTCATTCATCGTCAAATGTATCCTAGAGTCCTCAGTAAAAAATCTTGGCTCAAGTCTTCTTTTTCTTCTGTGCTGGAAGCAGACTAGTTCTTACAAAGTCTTCTAGGTATTAACGTGTCAGTCCTTGCTTGAAATTACTTTTCTCTGATGCTTTATTTGAGCTTGCAACGCTTGAGTTTCCATGTGAGTTTCTAAAGAGAACAAAGTCACAGGAAGGTAAGGCACACCTGTGTCTGCCTCCAGGTCCATGCTCAGAAGCAAAGGATTCTCTCTGAGATTATCAATTCTCACACGAACTTGCTCTAGTGTTAGATTGGATTTTATGGTGGAGTTAGATACATTGAATGGTCTGTGCAAAAGCTACTCAAATCCAACACCTGAGTTTTAGGAGTGTTCAAATACCACTGAGATCTGTAAGCTTTAATTAATGTATAAAAATCAATTATATGTGCATGGATACACACACACAGAGACACACAGACCACATATTTTACTACCTGTATATATACAGTTACATACACATAATGTAACTGCTTCTTACAGAACTTAGCACAGGATCTGGGTCTCATTCTCCTGTATTTTATATAATGGACAGTTTAAAAGAAATCCTTCTGAGATACTGTGTGAAGGCAGATATAGAAAGCAATTTTGTATGGCCTCTCTATCAATCAGGGTAAGAAAAAAAACAAATATAGTGAGATAATTTTTATGAAGCATAACTGAATCATGCCTCTGTTTTCATTCAAATCATATAGCAATTAGTAAGTGATGATCTGGTTTAGAAGGAACATATTGTTTTTGTACACTGTGCTTTGTGTACTGTTTGGGCTAAATTAAGACAAATAACTAAGACAATATTTTGCTTTGATATCGGTAAATATTGGCATCAAGAAACCATTGCCCCATTATTTTTAATGGGAAGAATTCAGTCTAAACCTTTTTTTCATCAAGTTGAGGAGGTGATGTCATATGGTAAAGGCTGGATATTCCAAATAAATCACTAACAAGTCATTTTGGCCGAGCAATATGTGTATCAGATATGCAATTGAACATGTCTGGAAGAAAATGCATTATTGTCATAAGACTTAGGAGTCAGAGCCTGATGAGTTTGTGTATCTTGCAAAGAGTTACACAAGTAACCAGACATTTCCTGCACAACTCAACATGTTTAAGGGAATGTCCTAGACTTTATAGCAAATAACCTTGGATTACACACTCAGACCCTGATTCAGCACCCACTGCTGAGTGTTTCACTCTCTTCCTGTAGACCCTCGCATGACATGCTGGTCAAGAGTGCGTTGCAAAATCCATTGCAATATCCCAAGGGCACCAGGGACTGAGTTTTTGGCATTAGTGTGTTTCAGAGCTGTGCTCCCCAAGACATTGCAGCAGCTAATAACGACAGACCACCTTCTCTACTTTCCTTAGTATCTGATCCTGAGTGTCCCGAATGATTTAGAGCACAGGGAACTGGGCCCACCCCCTCAGCACCCAGAAGCTGCTCTGGTGCCCTGTGCTTGTTCCTCTCATTGCAGATCTGGGCCCCATGTGGGGATTGCTCCAGCTCTGTACTCATGGCCATCAGCAGTGCAAGGCAGATACTGTTTTGTCCATTGCTGTGTTTCAGTCTACACGTGGGAGGCCATGGATGTGTAGGTGTCTGGCTGTGGGTGTCTGACTCCAAGGCAGATATCCTGGAGGATGAGTTAAGCTCCCCATGGGGAGTGTGCAGTAGATTTAACTGCCTCATAGGCAGTGTGTGATATCTGAAGGTTATGAGGGTATTTACTAAAGCTCCTGCTAATTTGATCTGCCATAAATCCTAAAAGGTTTTATCAGCAGGAGGAATCCAAAAATAAGCTCATTACTCTTTCTCACCAATTGACCATGATCTTTTTCCCTAATTTCACTACCTAACCTTATGAACTGACAGAAAACAAAGCATCAGTGGGCAAATTAGACTTCTTCCTGATGACAACATAGCAGAGCTCCCTCCAGAAGAGGAGTTATGCCAGTATAAGCTTGGTTTATATAAGACTCAATTTTTTGCAGAAGGGTTACTGAGGATCCACCCTGCAGAATATCAGAGCAGATGTGTAAATTCTATGTGGAAATAGGAGCCTTCCTTTCTGATCGATCTGCAGTGATACCTCAGGTGCGGATTAGACCCCAGGAAGGGCATTTCTCGTGCTATAAAGTCTGGAGGTGGGTGAATATTTTTACAATCAAAGTGAGGCTAGGGGAAAAAAAAATAATAAAAAGAAAAAGCTGGCATGTCTCCAGGAAGCTCTGTTTTTCATTTCACCTGAACTGTTTAGAATTTTTACAACTGAAAATTGCTTCTTTCCATCTGTGAAGCATTTGCTTCTTGGAAAAGATGCACAAAGCCAAGACATGAAAGACATTTGAAATAAATAAATAAACTGAGGCATTCTTTGGAGAATCCATGCTGTTTCCCTACTGCTCCCCATTTTCTTGTGAAGACCTCTCCACAGATGGAGGACAGCCGTGGTGTCCTCAGCAGTAATGACTGAGGGAAAATAATTTCAGTAAGTAAATTACAGTAGCTCATACTACAGTCTTAATAGATTCTGTTTCTAAAGCATAGGCCACAAACTAGTTTAGTGAGGGGAGAGCATCTTTCATGTATGTGCATTTAAAAATATTACAATTTCCAAATAGTTACCTAATAGAATCATCTGTGGGTAGTACTGCCTGATATAAACATTTTGTACAGGAATGGCCTGGAGGATGTCAAGTTAGGCTACTGCACACACTTCAGAGACAATTCAGAACTATGCCTGTATTGGCATTATGGTAGAGGAAGATTTTTTTGTATAGCTCAGTAGAGACAGAGATAAAACAAGCCATTTCTCTGGTCTCTCTATAACCTCCCAAAGTTTATAAGCAGCCAATAACAAAAATAAAATGGCAGTGGTGGCTATTGCCAGGTTCAGAACTCCTCCTGCTCCTCTATGACTACATCCCTCTTTAAAAGGTGTCACAAAATTTCTGAACAGAAACTATGCCAGGTAATTGAGGAATTATCCTCTGCCCTTTAATCAGAAATTATTACAGTAAAGCAGAGAGAAGGATCTCCAAGCAAGGGCAACAACAAGGGCAGATACTCACTCGGAGAGAACTGAAGCTTTTCCATTAACTCCGGCCAAACTATGCTGGCCCATGCTGGCTGCAGGATTTACCCTATATTTTTCTCCCTGGAAAGGAGTTACCATGTATCCTTCCATATGCTTCTGGTAGTGACAAAGTTCAATCAGTGACAGCTATGAAATTCTGCCTGCCCAGAAGCAGGGATGAGCGTTGGCAAAGGGTTTTACTGGATTCAGAATCAGAAAGCAAATGTTGCATTAGCAGGCAATAGAAGAAGTTATTGGGCTGTCCTCTCTCAAAGTGATTAATTATTCAATGTGACTACAGTGTTTAATTATTTAATGGAACTTCTCTTAATTGTTGCTTAGCAGCTCTGGAACAGTGGAAGGAGTTATTTTGGAAAATTGCATACCATTCTACTATCTGTCAGGTGTGTTGATTTGCAGCTAGATGGTGGCACCAGCCTCCATGGTCAACCAAATTGGAGACCATATTTCCTTCATGATTTGTGTTGCTGGAGCTGGGGATTGTATTTGAAGAATGCAGGAGAGGAGCCAGGTCTGGTAAGGGCCTGAGGAATCCTTTTGTCATTCAGATTGAAAGCTTGGCTGGTTATGTAGAGCACATAGAAGATTTGCTACCTCCTCTGTAACTACCCTGGAGAACAGAAAGCATGGATGAGATCTCCTTTGGAAGCTCATACATTGCTGTTAAAATAGACTCAAGAGTAAATATATTCTTCTAAAATCTTATCTTTAGCTTACAGTAATTTTGGATACACAAAATATCAAGCTTTGAGGAAGGAAAAAAAGAAGAGAAAACCCATGAAGGCCATGTGTTTGATCCCAGGCTCAGCAAGGTGTTGTTCTGTAGATGAATCTGCAAACCTCGGTTCTATCATTCTGCTAAAGTGAGAGCTATCGGGGTCTCCTTAATGTGTTACACAAAAGGGCTGCAGCACACAAAGCCTGGAACACATCAGTTTACAGATCCCAAGAGGGTCCTGTGGAGTCTATTACTTTGATGAAGTGGTATTTAAAATTGCATTACCCAGCAGTTGTTTAACCCTCCAGATGTTGCCCCTGTGGAGTGTTTAATACGACGTGAAGTGCTGGTAGGCTAGGCCATAACCTCATGTCATCTATTCAGCAGGTCACATCAGGCCTTACCATCTTCTACTAAATCAATACAGGATGACCTGACATAGCAACTTTCCTCATCTGCTGTTCTTTTCCTCTTTTTTTTTTTTNCAGAATAAAACAAAACAAATCCAAAGGAACGGGAGAAAAGAAGGAGATCTGAAAGCAAACTCAGAAACTTTTGTTCATCTCGGTTCGTGTTTCCCTCCCGTTTGCGCTGATAGCCCGGATCCAGCAGCTTGGTGCTGCCATCTGCTGTTTCTCCTGCTGCTCACGCTGCCCGCATTTTTGGGCAAATCGGCGACGAGCAACTAAAATAAATCAGCATTAAGAATAAATAAAAGGTAATTCTAAAGGGAAATAGGCAAAGAGCCTAGAAGTGAAAAATCTCACCTAACCTTTAATTTTTGGCAACGTTTTTGAATCTTTGTGTAACATGCTAATAGTAATTCCTGTGGTCATCAAAAAGATGAGGCATGATCAACTCAACTTTTAGGAACATTTAGTCTGGAATTTCATATGGCTTACAGGTCAAGGACCTGATGCTCCACAGTGTTTTTCATGGTTTAGATATTTGGTGCCACAGCTATTTGTTTTACAGAGCTGGCTTCCAAAATCAGTTAAAAGCGAGGAACAAACTTGTTTTGATTAGCACAGGGCACTTGTTAAATCACCTCTCCAAAGATGAAACTTTCTGTCCAAAGGCTGGATACCCTCTAGGGCATTAGCAGCTTTTAAGAACATGAACAAAATCCCTATGTTTGCCAGAAGGAATTCAGCTGGCATATGACTTGCCCTATCAGCTGTCATTGGGCTCTCTGGTATCTAGCTGGGCTGTAGTTCTGCCACCATCTGAGTTAAAACACAGTCCTGACAGGATTTCTGTTTTGGAGGTAGATATGGAAATGAGGAGTGAACTTTTGTTGGGGGTTCCTTGTAGCACAAACAAATTTGAACTTTTTATAGAGTAAGAATATTGACATCCAGGATGTTGAAAATCGAAAACATTTTACTGTTATTACACAGAACTCTATTTTTCCTTTCATACTTATATTTTTGTGTGGAAACCTATTTGCACTTCTTAGCCAAATCTTTACCAAAGATTTAAACAGGGCCAAGATTTCAACCCTTGCTGGCTAGTGTTAGCACAAATGTGATAGCTGCTACTATGATTACATCTATGGAGAACTGGTACTTAGAGAAAATAACAGTTTACTGGCATCTCTTCTAGTGAAGTTTTTGAGATTCAAGTATCAAGAATGTAGACACGTATTGAACTCACTGTGCCAGCACAAATAATCTCTTGACACATGACTGCAGCCACAGAAATCTGTGCCAGCATGGCTCTCTCAAATTTGAAAGGATTGACCACTTCCTCTCACTGTTACAAAACCCAGTGTAGGAATGTAAAACAGCACATGACAGCTCAGGAATGGATGTCTGTCACACCAAACCCTTGACAAATGGGTTTTTCATCATCTGGCTTCACCTTCTGCTATTCTAATAGCATCCTATGGAGTGGTGTCTTTGGCAAGTGGTATCTTGCAAGTACTGTAGAATCTCCTTGCCTCCTACAGATAGCAGCAGTAAAGCAGTATTTAGTGTGGAAGAGGTTCTCCACTGTAATCCATAAAGCTGGAACTTGGGAACTTAACAAGAGTTGTGCTGTAATTTCTAGCTCTGAGGAATGGTCCTTCTTACCTTTGCAGATCCATCTCCTCTGTCACTTACCTCTTCTAAAAATGCAAGCGTTTGGGAGTCCTTTGGCTGCAAGAACAGGCATCTTTGCGTCCTCTCAGGATGAAGTAGCTAGACTCAAAAGAAGCATTTTCTCTGTATGTGCTTTAGTGAAAAGATGTAAACAAGGTCAGTGAGCAGACTCGTGCTTACGGAACAGCAGACCTCGTGCTCCAGGTGTGGTTAGTGCCAGTGGGACAGAATGGGCTCCCAACCTGGGAACTGCTCAATCTTGATAGGCACCCACCACTCCAGTTCTGAGACTGAAATTGTGCTGCCAAACATTCAGTAGACCTAAACCCAAGTTTAGAAATGCTACTAATACACCCACAAGTCATTTTAGTCTCTTCCCTCTCCTCCACGTCCCTCCTATTCTTGTCGAGCCGAAATATCAATACTTAAAGTAGGCATTTGGTATAATGAAAAATGTCAAGTGAATTGGCAACAGCATAAATCTGAAATGCAGATATGTGAAGATACATTTAGAGAGAGAAAACTTTGTCAATATATTTGAGTTGCAATTGAAACATGAGTGCATGTGGAAGAAAGAGTACTTTCAACTCATCCTACCAGACTTCCAGACCTGGAGCCGGCTGTGCCGGCAATAGGGCAGTAAGTGTCAGCCTGGGGCTGGAGGTTGTGTTCATGCCTCTGGGAGCAACAAGGGAATGAAAATCATCATTATTGTGCTGGTGTAGATGTCACACATGTGCAGTTGCTCAGTACTTTGCAGAGGAGCCAGAGAGAGCACGCGTAGGGAGCAGGCAGTTGTACGGGTACATGGCAACTGTGGCCAAATCGTGTTCTCCTTTCCAGGCCAAGCACACTCCATTAGCCAAAGTAACCAGAAACAGGTGATCTGACCTTTGAAAATCAATAGTATCACTGTCCCCATGTCTTCCAGGGTACAAAGAGCATTTATAAAAGCAGGTTTTACCGGATCATATTGCACAGTCCAGTTTATCTTTTAGCATTGAGATCTTATTTAAATGGGGCATATATATCAGTAACAATTAAAGAAAATTCAGTCATTACCAAATTTTAGTCTCATCTGACCTGAAAATTCCCATTTTAATACCTGTATTTTGGGTATAATTGCTGTCAAAGTATCATCTTCTGAACATAGAAGCTTCAAAAGATTTAAACTGCTATTGTGACTGTCCTGTATACAATAGAAGAAATATATTGTTACTGCCGAGGAAAATGACTTATTTCATGCTTCTCACATAGTATCTTTATTAAACATTTGGACAGATATGCATCCATTTATTATATAAGTAATCTATGGCTTCTTAGTTTGTAAATGCTGGTTGAAAGTTCACAAGAGCAGGCTTTTCTGTGAACTTTCTGTATTTATAAGTTCAGTCACTGCAATAAATCCTGAGCCTATTACCTGCTTAGAAGCATTTTGCACTGTACCCCAATGGCTAAAGCTTGGAGCTCTGCATCTGAATATTTCAAAACCTCTGAACAGCTTGATTGGAGTTTGATTTTCTTCTTAAATAATGCAAGTTGTTCTGGAAAGAACATAGAATCGCAATTATCTGATAGTCAAATCCTTGGTCACTAACATACAAAGCTCCACTACCACTAATAGAGGTTTCATTGGAGCAAAGCTTATTGCAGCATTTTGTAGTTGTTAGAAAAAAAGTGTTCTTTGTGCGTGCTGTAGTTCAGAGCTGTAAGGTCTTTGTGAATGGTTACTCTCAAAGCGCTACAGAAGTTCCCCGGTTCAAGGTGGCTCCTGGCTCCTCGGAAAAAGGAATGTGGGTTTCCAGCCTGGGAGGAGAGAAATAAGTGAAAAAGGAGCATCCTTGGGCTAGGCAGGACAGGTCTGCTTAGTGCAGCTCTGCAGCCTGGACAGTCAGTGCTAAGCTGGTTCAGAAGGAAGAAAGGTGAGTGCTGGCCCCAGTAAACACAGTGTGCATCCATGAACCCAAGTCATCAATCACAGTAAAAGCTCCTCCAGCCCTATTTGTCAGAGCAAAAGGATTTTCAGATTATAAAACCAGGAGTCACTATGTGGTCACCTAACCACATAATTTAGGACACAGAACATCCTTGAATTTGATCCAGTTTAAACTTGAGTAAATCTTTTAGATTAAAAAAACCCAACAACATCTATTCTCGATTTAAAAATTGCTAATGGTAGAAAAGCCACAATAACCTCTTGCAATCCACACCAGTAGCTAAGTATTTCCCTGGTGAAATGCGTAGCCTTTTCATCCTGTGCATTTGTCCAGCTCCAGCCACCAGATCTTTTTATATCTTTGCTTGCTAGATTGGAAGAGCATTAGTCCTGAAGTAAATACTTACCATCTACAACCAAAATCCTTAAACTTTTTCTTGATGTGCTTAAACAATTGCGCACTTACGACTTCTATCCGAAGATGTTTTCCGGCCTTTTGGTTGGTCTCAGAGCAATCTTTAAGAGTGCCTGAAGCAAACACAGTGCTTCAGAGCTCAACATACATACAGAGGAAATCGGGCCTCCATGCCAAAAATGCATATTCCCAGGGGTTTCATTACTTTCTGACCAGCTTTGTTCCTGGAATTGACACCCAGCTAATGCCCTGGACATGAACCAGCATATCCAGTTTAAGCTCACTGCCCCCTGGTGACGCATGCTCCCCACAGCACATACACCCCCTAAAAGCTGTTGCTCTGCACCTGATTTAGCTTTTGCTCAGTCATACATCAAATGGCCAAACACTTCAAATTTTTGCTTCTAAAGTTCCTTCAATCCTCATTTATTTGGAGGAATCTGGTAATCTTTGTAGCCATTGTAAGGTTTTAAGTGATGATTTTGTGCTTCTATTACTAATAGTAAAATTTGTACCACAGTTTTGCAGGACACTGTCAGAAGCAAGGCTACTGACTGCTGAACTGTTCAACTGCAGAAATATTAGCCAGTGTCATTGTTACTCTGCGTACCTTCATTTCCCTGAAGTTACACATTATTATTCACTTCATGTCTAAGGTATCTAAGGTTTCTGTGCTGCATTTTCAGCTCAGAGAGGTCTCTCTCAAATGAAGGAAGGGTAGCAAGTGCAAGTAATCTTCTCTGCTCCTGTCATGCTTTTCTGGTAAGAGCAGCAGTTATTAATTAATCAGCTCTATGAACTAATTAAAATAATATATTCCGCATGTACCAATTCATATAACATATGTAGGTGAAATGAAAGCCACAGCAAATATAAATAAAAGTTTCACAAGAATTTAGTGACAGGCCATGAAGAGGACCCTGGGAGAAAAAGGGAAAAAACTCTCTTGTGCCTTGCTTTATTCATAAAGACAAATTCACTTTCTTTCTGAAAACGGTTGATCCTTAACCTTGGCTCTGCATATCAACTCCACTTCTTTTTCCTCTTTGAAATGCTGAGCATCTTTTGATATGTTTGGTAAGTCTCTATTAATCCATTCCCATCAGAGTGCTAAAAAGACACATATCATGTAGGAAAAAATTGCATAGCTCTCCTTCCACATGGACTTCAGCAAAAATAACCAGCTGCAAACAAGCAGGGATGCATATTTTCCATGATTCATGCTGCAGAACCCACCATAGGCTGTGGGACTGTTGTACAGAATCTGAGATTTCACATTAAAAAAAAATGCTACCAGGCGGCCTGATGGTGAGGGAAGTCTTCCCAAACAGGAACTGAACATGAATCAAGTCAGGATGACTCAGATTGTTTTCGTGATTCTGCAGAGAGACAATCTGAGATAATAGCTGGGTTGTATGAACTATTGCTATAATTTATTACAATAAAAATTCAAAATACAATGACTTACTATTGTGAATTGGGTTTTTATTTTCTCTATATATATCAAAAGCACTGTAATATTTAGATTTCTAGCCCCTCTGTATGAATAAACACATATAAAAATATTTATAAAAGTCCTCCATATGCTTCATAGCAAACATGCAAACTATCATCTTAACAAACATAGCAACACCCCTTTTGTATGCTCGGTGAAGTGCACTTTGATAAGAAGACAGCAATGTGTAGCAGCAAGATTGAGTTACAACTGAAGGTAGCCAGCCTTGGGACATCAAGGAATTCATAATTCTATCGTTACATGTTGAAGCTTGAAGCTTATGACAGAGCTTTCTGGGTGGTGGGGGGAAAAAAAGAATGACTGAAAAAATTCGCCTGAGCCTTTGCTTGAATATATAAATTAGGTTTGTGCTGCTGTTGATTCAAAGAGAGAAAGAAACGTGGCCTATTTGTGATTCACAACAGCAAGGGTACTGTAGGCAGCACAAAGCATCAGTAAAAGTAAAGGACATCTCTGATGTTTGTGTTGTACACGCAGGTTAAGTAAACGGTTTTAATTTAACCAACCAGGTCCCATGACTCAAGGTGAGAAAAATTCTTCTTCAGTGCTGTTCTCCATCCTTTGCCAGAAAGCTGTTCCCAATTGAAACTATATTTATCCGTTATTTACCAGTTTAGTCAGCCGAGCACAAGTTGTTCTGAAAATGTTTGTTTAAATCGGCCAGCCAGGCATCAAGAAGAAAAAGGAGAGCAGTGGAAAGAAAAACCAATATGGAAACACATCTAAAATTCCAGGGAAAACCTTACTGTTGACTTTATCAGAATATAGCCAAGATCTGCAGTCAACAGAGAATGATGGCTATTAAAATAAGGGAAAGAGATGAGACTCTAAAGAAAGAAAAGGCAGAGAAAGGAAAATAGAGGGAACTTCCTGAGTTCCCAATAAAAAGGGGGAAACAAGCAATGGAAGGGAATGAAAACTGAGCAAGTAAATTAAAATATGTATGACGATTGATTTTAATGGGTAAAAATGTCAGATATTGGCCTTGTTTGCAAATTTTCCTGAATAGGTGGTAGAGGCATAGGCTGGTTTCAGATTGGATAGGGTATTAAAATGGCTGGAAAATTCTGAGAGATTATTCATGTCTGAAGTTTTGGGAAGATCACATCTGGTAGTAGAAGAAAGATTTATCTTCAATTTTAATCGTTTGGAAACGATTGGGGAATTTTTGTTACGAAATTGCATTTGGGGTCCTCCCTCTGAGAGAATATTTTAATTTGCAATTTTCACCCTGACAAAACAATTTTAGTAGAGCACAATGAGTGCAGCGAGTATGTATCAGTAATGACCATGAAAGGACAAACACCACATAGTGAGCCTTATAGGATTCAGGAAGGACAGAGTCAAAGTTTAACCACAAAGAAAGCCAACTTGTTAAGAAATGTGTCTGAAATGAAATGACTAGTAAATCCTCCAAAAATCAGTCTTTGCGGGGGGAGTAAATGTGGAAGGCATATTGTCTTCTTAATCCAGAACAGACTGACGCATCTTTTGAAGAACAAACTGAAATTCTTTCTAAACTATGAAATCTTGAAGGGAGACCAGGCATGAATTTACCAGCCAGTAAAAAGGTCCTTTAGCCGCTTTCCTCTTGCCCCAGCCAGACTTCCCCATGCTGCTCCCTTGCGTGTTTTTTAAATAGTAACATTTAAATATGTAGCTAGTAGAGAGATTGGTGGATGACCAACAGATGGGTAGTTGGTAGATAGAGGCCACTTAGTTTGTTTCTCCCACAGTTTTCTGGTTTGTAGTAGTTTTATTTTCCTTATCACATCTCCCCAGCTGTCCTTTTTGAGTTGGCTTCCAGTGCAATGAATGGTTTCCATTTTTAATTTACCATACGTACATAATTATAACTTTCCCTATGGACATGGGCAAAGAGCTTGCAGTCTTGACAACAACATTATAAATGATGGAAGCATGTGCTGTCAATGCCCCAGCTAGTAGAAGAACACAGGCCTCCAAAATTTTTAGAGTTTACTACATAAGACAACCTTGTTAGCTCAGTCTTACAAACATGGATCAGGACAGAGATGAGCCGTCAAAAAAATATCTGTCATATGATCCAGACCTAATTCTTCATGGCCACCACTTTCCTGCAGCACATTCAGGTATCAGAGTTCCATTGCAGCATCCTCCTCACTTTTGTGTGTTTGCCTGTGTTGTGGTGTGTCTCTTCCAAGGCCCCGCCACTGCTACCAACGCCCTCCTCGGGCTCAGGCCCCTCGAAGCACACGGGCACCATGGTCTGATTCTCCAGGAGAGCAGCGTATTGGACTTTCCCCTTCCATGTACATACAAAGGTATTCTTCGCACAAAACCAAACACTAATTTTGTCAGAAATTCTCCAGGTGATTGAGGAATGCCACATGAAGAACCCAAATGACAAAAGCAGCTGTTGATGATGGACAAACTGTCACAAATCTGTTCCTTTTCCTAGAGTGGAACCAAATTTGCTAGCACGCTACACCATTACCTTGCAAGCAGCAAAAGACCAACATAGGATTGCACAAAAAGTCATATAAAGCCTTATTACCAAGGGGAAAGAGGAGTTGGTAGCAATGTCCCAAATAGTTACACTTCAAAAGCATCAGCCTGTAGTTCAAAACTCTAGAAGCTCTCTTGACATGAGCAGATCTTCTCTTCTTCATCAGCAGCTGAGCCAGGTTTTGAGCCAGCAGTGTTTTGAAGCAAATTAGTAGTAGTAGAAATAATAGTAGTAATACTGCCCGCCCCTTTCCATCACTGGAAGGATTTGGAAAGGAATCTTCCAGTGGAGCTGTGCCAGTTGCACACAGAGTGGGCAGATGCAGACAACATCTGTTTCAAAGGATGTGCCAGCAGTGCAGGCACTGTGACATCAAATGCCAGTGTACAAAAAGGCACCAGGAAACTTGCTGTAGGATCCTGTGGGGAGGGAACATTGTCCCTCCTGTGACCAGAGACAGGACTGTTCAGTCTGTGTCACAGAAGCAACGTGCATCCTCCATCCTGGTGTTCCTTGCCGCTCCACACACACTGCACCACAGTCATGCTCATTCACCTCTACAAATACCAGGTTGCCAGTGACTAATACGAGCTTTTTAAATCTTGATGATGAATGGTTTTACATTTCCAAAGAGGAATGCTCTGTCCCACCGCACATTTTCAATTGTCTTGTCTGCTTCTATAAAGCTGGGAGGATGGACTAACAAAAATCACCTGGGGTGATGAAGGGCTTTGATTAAGGGCTCCCCAAACTGAGCTTAGAACTAGCTACTAGTACCCAACTAGGTGCCTATACAAGCCAGGTAGGAGAAAAACAGAAGCATGCATTTCTCTGAGCTGAGATGTGCCCTCCCCTCTCTCAGTCGAACACAGCCCTGTCTTGGGCACCACCAGCTCAGCAAGGATGCAGCCCCAGATGCTGTGGTGGTGTGGATGACAGCAGGGCATGGTCACATTTCTTAGTCCCAGATGCATCACGCAAGCTGGAGCCCAGAGGCCAGCTCAGCTCAGAGCTACGCTGCACTGAGAGCCTTCCTCGCTCCCTGGGGAAGCCAGCTCTGCTCCAAGCTGTGGGAAAACCACAACCAGACCCCATGTTTTACGTTTTTACTGCCTGCCCAGCCACATCATCAGACTATCTCATTTTTAGCAAATGATCTAGACATCAGTGAATTCTCCAGATATTAAAAGACCATTCTTCAGCCTGCTACACCACCTCTAAAAGTGACCCCCCACCTAGACTGCAGCTCTTCAAGTTATCCTCCATTTGTTTGTTGGTGTGCTCCCTTAGATCTGCAGATCGCTTTGATTATTTGAACATCTGGAAGTTGTCACATGCCTTTTCTGACCGTGACCATCTGAAATATTACCCAGCAGGACTTGAGGGGAGACACAGTAAGGAAACAAAAACATCCTACTCATAAGAACATGTGGCAGGAATTATCAAATGACACCATCCCAAAGGGTAGTGTTATATATCCAAGCAAAGGCAAACTTTCTCTCCATTCCCTAAAGCCAGGACAATTTTTTTCCGTAATATCCACTCCAGACATAAAACAATATTACATACAAATACGTAAAGTATTTTTCATTAAACATTATGTTATTATGGTTAGTTGTCTATTACTAATGGAGAGAAAGTATTTCTTTCATCCTCTGGCTTTCAAAACCAAAGAGTAGATCCTCCTCATATATGATTCTCCACAGAAAACCCTCCCCAAAATAGTTCAGTGTCTGAGGCCATTAGGGTGCTTATTCCTGGTTTGCCTGTGGTCCTCACAGGCAGAGTGCAGGTTCTTTGGTAAAGCTGGAATGGGATATATAAAAAAATGAGATGAAAAAAGGTTGAAATACAGAGTCAGATTTTCTCAGCAATCCCACCAGAGGCTGTAGGGGCTCTGGAGAAGTGGGGAAAAGACCAAAATCAATGCAACTGTGCAGGTGGACGCCCAGGAAAATCAAGCACAGCTTTTAGATTTGGTTTCTCATTCTTAACAAGATACAGAAATGAACAAATGAAGAACAAATGAAGCGTGGAGAGCAATACAGACCATACTGCAGCAGTCTGGCAGCTGTTAACCAGTTACATTTTGGCCTTTGTCAAGAGGTTCTCCCTAAAATCGGAAGTAGACGGCAATGGTTTTCCTTCTGGCCAGCCTGTTGCTTACAGATCATAGGTCCAACATCTCATTGCCCAGAAGGAAAATGGAAACAACTACGTGCAGTGCTCCCACGCATGACTTCCACATGCCCCTTCCCTATGGGCAGCCAGCTGGAAGGGGGGCAGTCTTCGTTGGGGACATGATACTAGCATAAGTAGAACTGCTTAATGCATCAGTCCTGAGGCTCTGCATGTCTCCAGAGTCGAATCAGACCTTGATGTACCGGCTTTGCTCCGTGGCTGTCGCTGTTTCTTCTTCCTTTGGGGGTACTTTTATATTTGGTTGCACAGCACTCTGATTTTTTCTTCTTAAACCAAGTGTCACTGGCTACTGAAGGAAATTTCTAACAACCCAAATATATCTTGATAAGACCCCAACATCCTAGAAGGAAGGAACTTGTGTAGCGCAGCAGTTCCCAGGAATCCTCTTAAAAGCAGGCGGTGTCCTCTGATGTAACCCGACAAAAATCTTCCGCGGTCTTTCTGCTGGGATATGACAGCAGGTGGTTCGTTTGTCCCGGGCCAGGGGAGGGGACAGGGAGCGTCCGTGTGAGCGCGGCCACAGAGGCGCTGCGGGGTCCTGCTCCTCCCCGGCAGGAGCAGCATCGCGGGCGCGGTTCCTGCGCGCCCCCGCGAGGTGTCACTGCTGCCCCGCCACCCGCCCGCCCCGCCCGCGGGGACAGCGCCGGCAGCCCGCGGCCCACCTGCACACACCCGGCCGAGCTCCGGGGTGCTGAGGCTGCGAGGGAAGCTCGCCATTGCTGCCAGCCACTTCCAGCATCACCGCAGCGGAGGGCTTAGAGGAGGAGCGTAACACCGGCTTTGTTTGTTTCCGATGAATATCGATCAGTTGTCAGCACATACATCAGCAAGACTCGGCATGAAAGAAAACCGAAATGTCCAATAGAAAAGAGAGGTATATGACCACTTCAGGACTACTACACTTCAGGAAGAAAAAAAAAATCACCAGGCTTTTGATAATACCAAACTAGTTTGCTCCACTATGTTAAAGAAAATTGCTTTGACTTCCTTCCTTTTTTTCTGATTTTATGCTCTATTTAGTTTTCTCAAATAATGGGTTATAATGAGTACCAAAATAGTCCCATCCAGTAAATTTCTCTAATGAATATTTTTCGTAGTAAGCATTACACAATACATAGTAGTACCATTCAGATTACACGTTTTTCCTTAGCAGAAAACTGCAGCAGCAGTGCAGCAGATCAGTGCTGATACACTGGCCGTGCTGGTCCTACCATGTCAGTACCTATGAAACAGAAAGTAGGAGTATGCAGGGGATGGAGTTGCCTAAAGAAGCCATTTCTGTGTTACATGAAGGACTGATGCTGACTGATGCAGACAGATTTTCTCTGGTAGAGCTGCTGCTGCATGCACAAGGTGACAAGGCCTCAATAATGAGGAGTAATGGCCTCCATCCTGGCGCAGGAGCTTTCAGGAATTGAAAAGGATTCAGCTTCTACAGGCAACATTGGACATCTTCACCATGTTGGGTGTGTAAATGTTTTCCTTCTTTCTTGTCCCTTCCTTTTTTTTTTTTTT
>VWZT01005007.1:810579-869040 GCA_013397055.1 Pachycephala philippinensis
TTCTTTTTTTTTTTTTTTTTTTTTTTTGCACAATGCTATTAGGGTAACATATTCAAAATCTTTATTTAGATGTAAAATAAAAGCAGCTGGTTTTGTTATTTTTATCACTCCCTCCTGGCTCTCATATTCCTTGTGGTCTTCTGGCCTGTAAACTCTTGCTATTTTTCTTTCTCATAAAGACACAAAAATCAAAGTCACTCCACCTAGTCCATGCTTTTCGTGGAAAGAGGTTGTCTTCAAAATCTTTCTAGATACAAAGGTGCATTCCCAGCACATGCTGTGGTCTTGGGTGAGAGAAGCAGGAGAAATCCAAACCATCTTTCAAAAAAAACCCCAAACCCACCCTACTAGCGCACCATACTGTACCAAAGAGATTCCACCACTGACATCCAGCTAGCAAGCACAATTTTAGGAGCAAAGGGTAACTGTATTTTAAAGCCAGCCTTAAGGGTTTTACGTCTCTGCTTTCAGTTGAAGTATGCTTTGGGGCAGGAAGCTTTGGAGTTTGGGGCAGGAAAAAAACAGTGGGAGATGTCAACTGAGGCAACGAAAGGTCTGGAGATGCTCAGAGCTCCTTGCAGATGGGAATCCCAAAGTACAGTTTTAATACAGCAATGGGGTTTGAGAGAGTATTTTTTTGTTGTTCCACTTAGCGCTGACCAGCAGCAGAAGAGATATCTAAAATTCATATATTACATGTTTGTTTTTTTAAGTTGGTTGGGGGTGTCTTTTTTTTTCCCGATACCACAAGTATACAGAAAAAGTAGATTATATGGGTCTGTACAATTGGAATTGCACTGGAAAGAAGCCCTTTGGAACAAAACAAAAGTCTGATATTTCAATTTTCTCATTATGGGATGAAAATAAAGATGGAAGTGAAAATTCTGCTCTGCAGACAAATGCACTGGTGGGAGAGCAGCTTCAGCTACTCCCTTATGCCTGGGGTTTCCAGCACTGGCAGAAAAGGATTAGGAAAACAGCTGAGAAGAAAATCAAGGGAAGAGAGATAACGAAAAACCTTGCGAGTTAAGAAAGGTTGCTGAACTGCTTCAGAAAGGATGGAGGAAGGAGAACTGGAGTCACCCAAAATGACTTAGGAATTACAAACTTAACAGTTCCCTAAAAACAACTTTCTGGAAACCAATTCCCTCATGAATTGAGCATATCTATCTAATTGTCTGAACTGTATCTTCAGCAGTTTATCCATTGATGAAATTCCACATTTGTACCTCCACCCCCAAAAAATTTTATCTGTGATTTAGGCACAACATGAGCTTCCACAGGCCTGTTCACTGGTGTCACTGGAGCTACCACCCAGACCAATATGGATCAGGATTTAGAAATTCTATTTCCTAATCTTGGGCTTTACTCCTTATTCCTGCCTCTCACAGACTCTCTCTTGGATAAGAGACAGAGACACTCTGCATCACTCTGTGGACACCCTCACCTCACCCTTACCATGGAAGAAGCTCAAGCACCTTACTTATTTCAAATTGCAATGCTGGGAGTGAATGGCCTGAGTACCCGCCCCTTCCTTCCACCAGTCCCGGGCACCAGAGGAGTCACACCTTTTGTCTGCCTCCATTCACTGCACCTAAGCAAAGGAATAACTGACTTCCCTCACATCTCCTGAGGTTCCCAGAGACACCTCCCCACCAGCGAGGAAGGATGTCCCTGCTGTGTAACAGCACCCCTGTACAGGCACCCTCCTCCTTCACCTTGGGGGAGCAGTGGCTGTAGGAGGAGTGGAGAGCTCCTGGGAACAGGGAGGGGAAGGGGAGAGGCAGACTGCTGAGAGAAGGATGGTCCCCTGAGATCAGGCCACAGTCAGAGGCACATTGTGCATCCACATCAGCCCCTGCCCTAGCACTGACCTGCCTTTCCTTTAATGCTTTCTGGTTTGTTATGGTTTTTTCTAATTTGTTTTAGTTCCAAGAAGGATAAAACAGAGAAGGTAAGTATAAAGAGCATTAGTGGGCACCATAAGACCATGCGGGAGAGATCAATGGAGCAAGAATCAGAGGAACAAAGGAAAAGAAACATAAAAGATGGAGAATCCTAAAAAAAGATGTTACTGATGGGGAGGGGGAGAGAAGAAAGAGAATCTTGAAGAAAAGTTGTCTAAAGAACAGTGCATCAAAGGAGATGAACTCAAAAAAAGTTCATAGATTTTGGGTTATACATTCCTCTCAGCAAAAGGTAGAAAAGTAAGTCACATTAAATATGCCATTGCCACTCATCTTTTAAAAACAGAAGGGGTAAAGAAATAAAAAGGTGGATAGAAAAGATAATGTGTATAATGAAATGTCTCATTTATGTGATACCTGTGCTTTAGGAGCAGCTGTCAGGTTAAGAGGAAGGGTGGGAAATAGTACCCCTTTCGAAAGATGACATCTGTGATGAATCTAACAAGAGATTGCAAAATCTAGTCAAATCAAAAAGAAAGCAAATGAAGGTGAATGCAGCAGAATATATTTTGGGAGCAAAGTACAATAAAAATTGTGCAAATGCCACTAACAAGGTAACATTTACCATCGTGTCTTAATATTGTTTGATATTTACTGTCCATGTCCACACTTGTAAATAAGGACTATCATCTAGCATTTGAGAAGGTTCTCAGAGTTTATTATCTGGACAATTTTTCTTTGCAATTTACACATACAGATCCCTGACAGCAAATAGTGATGATGGTACTCATTCTCATTCAAGTGTTTGTGTTAAAGGACCAGGCCTGCAGATTCCTCACTCTCACCTACACATAGGTAAAAGATTATACCTGCAGATAAAAGGACTGCAAGTAACGCACAGGTGGAATAAAAAATAATAAAAAAAAAGATCTTGGGAAAAGAGAAAGATTGTCTGAAAAATGAGGATGCTATTCAAGGGACAACTCAAGGCACCTCACTGACCCAAGAAGAGTCAGCTTCACACCAAGGAGAACAACCATCTGTGCTAGACTGCAAAGGATCTGGGCATTCCTGTGTCACACAAGTTGGCACAGTTCAGTAGTGGTCATCCACTGCAAAAAGGGCAAGTCCTGTAGTTGTACCAGCAGAAGTACAACACTAACCCTCTGCCCTCCTCCTGTAAAACTCCTAGTGGGAGTCCTGCAAGCACCATCCTTCAAGAAAGTTGTAAGACCGCCTGGCCTAGAGGAGAGTAATAAAGTCACTCAATACTTCAGAAAACACCAGTAAGAAAACCAAAGGAAGCTGTGATGTTGCAATATCCATTTATGTTGGGAACACATAATTGTAGTGGCTGAAGCAGCCTGGTCAAAAATAAAGGGATAAACCAAAGCAAAGAAGATTCTGTTTAGATATTAGGGAAACAAAACGTTGTCATTTCAGAGATAATGACTGTCTGGAGAGATGCTGCAGCCCTCAAGCCGATGTCTATACAAACAAAACACATTGAGTTGTACACATGCCACTTGAGGACTCCACAGTCTGCAACAGCATGAGGCGGGAAATCCAGCCTCAGAGAACTCGTCTTTTCTTCCCCTTCCCCTCTTTAATATTGGGAATTCAGCATATCTTCAACTCACAGGAGACAAAAGCAATCTGTTTAGCATAGTTAGATCAAAAGGCAGTCTGGTGTGAGTCACAACCGCTTAGCAACTTGCTTAAATGAATTGTGGACACAGAATATGTTCAAATAATTTGCTGATAATTTCCCTTGAAGATGTTGGGATTAAAACCTTATTTTCTTTAATTCCCTGTAGCTATTAAAATCTTTTTAGCAAAATTCCTGTGTTTTATGCACCTTTTATAATAAATCCAGTGTTACGCACCTACTATAATAAGTGCAGTGTTAGTTCTAAACACAGTATTTTTAGCTAGAAGAGACATAAAAAATATGTCAGTTTTAAAATCTAAATTGAAAGAGCTGTTATTCACTATGCAGAAAAATAAATAATTGGAAAAGCCGCAAATAAATCACTGGCTTTTCAAACTCCTAGTTCCAGTTACAGATCAAAACCAGACTTTCCTCACTTTGGTGGTCTGATTTGGCTTTAATTTTTTTTGATAAATAACATCCTAAATGCATTCCTATATGTCTTGTTTTCTGGAACTGGTTGTTGCCCTCCTATTTTTTATTTCTTAGGAGACTATCTGGCATTTATGTCTCATGATTTCAGTCAATATTAGGGGTGCAATTTGAAAAAGGAAACTCTAGATATTTTATTATTATACATTATTGCTTTCTAGATGAAAAAATGTTGTTGTTGGGTTTTAAGGCACCAGTCACAGTTGATCTTGCCTGATTTTTCAGATTTTAATTCCAACTCAGCATGGCCGTGGCCAACAGGCTGGCAATCCACCAGCTGCATTCTGCCTCTCTTGCTCCTAATTATTTAGCTCTCCAGTTCTCCTCCCTTGTCGGTTCTGTTCTGGTCACCACAAAAAATTCCCGTTTCTTCGTCCTGTATTCACCTTCAACTCGTTAATTTTTGGCCAGTCTCCACTACTGTTTTGGCTCAGCATTTTGCAATTTATCTCATCACTGTTGTAAGGCCCTTTTTCTCCCTCTTTGCATTTCTAGGGCTGAAGGACTGTTTTTACTTGCTTCTTACAGAAGAAGGGGTGACTATTTTGCTGTTGTCAGGTAGGTGCCAGGGTAGATTCTGCCTCTCCCACCAACCGTTTTCCTTCACAGGCTGGTCTGGGAGCACAAAGCTGCCTGAAGTGTGCAACAGCACCATCAAACACTTTATCCTCTAGGCTTTAGAGCTGTTTAATGTACAAGGATGTTTGGGGAAAGAGACTGACTGATGAACCCCAACTCTCAGATGAAAGTTCCAAATTCCAACCAGTTATTTTAAGGAATATTACAATTAATATCCCATTTGAGGTTTTTTTAAACTTCTTGGACAGAGCCAGGAGGCACTGATTGATGCCTTTTCCCTAGAAGACAAGAAATACGGTTCCTTCAGAGTGATTTTCTCTCTTGGTCCTTTTTTCCTCAGCAGATTTGTGGCCTCACTGACATTCTCAACTGGTAAATTGTTGTGTAACCAAAGTCATACTGCAGCTGTTCTGTTTTTGTACAAGCATGCCTTAATCTGAGATAATCTTAATTCTTGAAATGGATCTTTGTATAAATTTGGAAACATAAATTTAGCTTTTCTCTGTGGGAAAGAAAAAGGATGTTTGTGCCTGCTTGGGGTTTCCAGTCCCAGTATTATATCACTGGCAGATGACGGTGATGAGGTGAAGTATCAGTAGATTGCAGACAAACCTTTTAAAAATCATCTAGCTGTAGGATTGATTTGTTTGGGCCAAGTTCTCTCATACATAGCAGTGGAATTGTATCACTTGGAACTAAGCACAAATGAAATCTTAACACAGCTCCCCTGACTACTTTGAAATCCTTATTAGTGATGCCTGGTTTTATTTTAGAGACATCATGTTAAATCCTGTGCAAATACAGGGAAAGACAGCCATTCAATACAGACTTCATATTTCTTGAAAGGAAATGTCCTGGATTCGGCTGGGATAGATTTCACTTTCTTCCTAGTAGCTGATGCAGTGCTGTGGTTTGAATTTAGTATGAGAATAACGTTGGTAAGACACTGATGCTTTCAGTGCTGTGGAGCAGGTCTTACCCTCAGTGAAGGACTTTCCAGTTTCCCATGCTCTGCCAGGGCACAGGTGCACAATAAGCTGAGAGGGAGCATCATGAGGACAGCTGACCTGAGCTGGCCAGCAGGATGTTCCATACCACAGAACACCATGGTCAGTACAGAAACCGGGGCAGTTGGTCAAGAGGGGCTGATCGCTATTNACTGTTATTATTAATATAAATTATTTCAATTATAAAATGTTTCTTATCTTATCCCATGAGTTTTACTTTTTCCTCTTCTCCTCCCAACCCCACTGGAGGTAGGGGGGAGTGAACAAGCTGCTGCGTGGTACTTAGTTTCCAGCTGGACTTAAACCATGACAGGAAAGAACTAGAAAGTACAGAATGGGTTCAGGAATACAAATGCTCTGTGACTTTTTATCGACCAGTTGCGGTTGCAAAGTGAATTTGAAAAAAAAAAAATTTCTTAGGGTGAAGTTGCATGAAATGCCTAATGCTTGAGTTTGAAACTTTAGGTATTTGACGGAAGTGATTCTTTGAAGCAGACAGTGGTATCTAATTAGTTAACTACTAAGGCAAAGGAGGCAATATACCAGTTGATGCAATTTGTGGCAGCAGGAGTTTGGAAATAAATATCTCTATTTGGCACTGAGAAGTGAAGCAGAGCTCAAATTTCTGTGGATTGCCTGGCCCCAAGCTCATGTCTCAGAGCTCACATTTCTGTGGTAAAATTAAATCTCAGTTCAAGACCTGTGATTCAGTGTGGCTACTTACTAAAATTTGTCTGACCTCCCTAGATTGCGAATATTTTGAGTTGATCTGTATGGAGCTCTTGGTAAGATCTTGGTAAGACTCAGCTCTGATGGTGCATTTCCATAAAAGCTTAGTAGAATTGTGCTAGCAAAAACAGAGACACTTTAAAGCAGTAATTGTCATCCTAGCTAGAAACCAGAAACACAGTGGCATGTGAAAACAACGAACAAACAGAAATCCCAAACCTCAAGAAACCTCAACTGAGCAGAATATGGGGATTCATGGATTTATAATGCATCTTGTACTGGGTTCACCCAGACTGCCTCTTTAAAGATGCTGCATTCCTGGTTATGGCTGCACCAGACTACTGCCAGAGCCAGCAGAGAAGTGAGTGCTCCCAGCAGAAGGCAGCTCAGCTCCCTTCTGCCCAGAGCTGCTGTGTGCAACCATCCTGTCCCTAATGGCATCAATGCAGGTGGTTTTCCGATGCTAAATGAGATGTCTCTGGTATTAACGCATTCAAATTGATTGTCTGCTTGTATCTATGACTGTCCCACTTTGTGTGTGCATGTTTAGGATTCATAGTCCCTTTGGAAACAGATTCTCAATATCAAACCAAAGTCAGCATGACAGATGGTACTAGAGTTGGCTGTCCTGAGTCTATTCTGTGCATTGCTAAAAAGGCTTGTTTGTTGTGTGCACCCTACCATGCCCTGGAGGTATCAACATTTTGTAATTCGACTTAGTTCCCATTCTTTCTTTTCTACCTGGGATTCTGTCTCCTATCCTTACATCACCTCTATCAGTCGACAGTATTCTTTCTTAGGCCCAGCAGATTTCTGGTTCCAGCTCAGATTAGCTTCAGAAGCTCCGTACCTACTGTCTCACAGGCAACATCAACACACACTCATAAATCTGTCAACAGGTCTCTGTGTGAGTAAGCTCAGCAGTGGACACACAACAGCATCCCCAAACAGAGCCCTGGAATTAAAATGACAGCCTCCTCCTGCGTTACTACCGGAGGTTTACTCCACAGACTGTATACGTAGGACTCCCAAACCACTACCCTTTCAGCTTCAAATTTTGCCTTGTAGCACAAGTGACAGCAAGGAGAAAGAAGCCCTGTCCTTTAGCAAGTGTACCCTTGTGTTCTCAGCCAGCTTTTTTCATGCCCATCCTAAGGAAGTGTAGTTCAGTCAATCCAGTCTGGGGTGGCACTGAATCGCCGTGCAGCCTGCCCTGGGACAGAACCTAGCTTAAAGAAAGGTTTGCTTATGCAATGACGAGCAAGCGGGAAAGGTCTCTCTGCTGCTAGCTTGATAAAAAGAAAAGAAAAAGTAAATGATTATCAATAAAGTGTGTTTGATTAGGTGTCACTGAGAGAAAGAAAATGCCATTTCATGTCACTTTTTAGAAAGCACAAGGTGTGTAACTTTTGGGGATCGTTTTGCTCTTGACTAATCTTCAGATTCAATATTAAAATCTCAAACTTCCCAAAGGAAAGAGATTCTGCATCTTTTAATGAAAGATAAAACAACAATATAAACATACACAAATTTACAGAGAAAGGATCAACTTTAATACATCTGGAGTAAAAGGTGTTCTTTTTTAAATATGGTATAAAAATAAATGCAAGAAACATTAACAGAGAATATACAGACAACAGACAAAGACACAGGCTTTCTTTCTCAATGTGAATACATCAGTGAAATGAAACCTTCTGTGCTAATTTATTGTGCAATAAATGTGATGCCATATGTATATTTATTAATATATGCATTTTTTACATTTCTTCCAGTTTTTGATTGACGTATTTTTTTAATAAACTGTGCCTAGCAGAAGCTTTTTTTTCACTGTACTTGAGCTTGCAGAAAATAAAAAGACACAGATCCAGCTTGATATGAAGGAGGAAGTGAGCAGACAGTTTTCGAAATGGAGGCATCGAAAGGCTAGAGAGTCCCTCGGAGTCTGTAATGCCTTAGTATACACAAAAGAAAACAAGTCAGGTCCTTGCTCATGCAACATCTTGTTCTACTGTCCTCTGAGTCAGGCAATCAGTGAGCTACAAAGTATGTATAATGATTTGAGTCTGCTTCCATGCTACAAGGTGATCCTTTTAGTAGGACTGCACTAGACTGGTTAACCTCTTTGATGTGAGCGATTTCCCCTGAGGAAAAGATAAAAACAAAAAACAAAAACAGAAAACAGAGGCATGATCACTGCAAACCTGTTCATCAGCAACCACTCAGTGTTGCCACATCACTCTCAAATAACTAGGGGCACCAACTGGAGTCTGTCAAATCTTAAACCACAGGAAGTCCTTACACTTAAACACCTGCACTGCCAGCCAGCCAGATTGCTTCACAGAACAAGCCAGCAAATTTAAAAGCCATTTTTGAACGAGATTGGTTTTGGCTGATGGGAAACTGATGCTGAGGTTTTTGCTGTCAGTCACACCCAGAACTTGAAGAAGGTTACTGCAAGCAAGAGTGCCTTGTGCTGCAAAGATGAATGTGCAAACTGCGGTAGCTCTGTCACAGAGGACACAAAAGCTACTTTCCAGTTAAAGTAAGAAAGTAAGAGGCAGATTGCATACAGGTAGGGAAAGCAGCTTTTCCATAAACACAGCTATAGGTTTGCTGAGACCATATTTACTATTTATAAGGAGCATTGGTCAGGTATATTACATGTGACTGCATAACACTGCTTTGAAGGTGTTGGATTTCCATATTGTTGTTTTTCTCATCATTCCTCCTGTTGCAAGGATGTGGTTTCAATTTTTTAACAAGTTCTTTTAATAAGGTGTAATGACTGTCCCACAAGAGCTAGGTCTACAGCGTGAAGATGGTGGTGCAAGGTATGTCACTCTGGTATACTGCAGGCAGATTTGAGCTTTATCTGAGCCAGACAGAAACCACAGAACAGGAATTAGCTCTCCTACGGCCACATAAAAGGTGTTAGCTCTCCAAGGGCCATCCTACTGTGGCTCTGATCCAACAGAGGCAGAGCTGGCACAGCAAGCTGACATCACAGGCATACCCTGACAATGTAACACAAATATATCATAAAACATTAAATAGAAAATGGCTCTAACTCACCAGTTAGATATTTAATACTTACATTAATTATAGTGTTCATTTTAAGTGCCCAATTCAGAAATATCAAACTGATTTCAAGGAGAATACAGTAAGAAATACTGTAACTATGGAGAGATGCTTCATTTTCTGCAGTAAATGGTAAATGAACTTATTCTGCCATTTCAATAAATTGTTAAGTCATCTGCAGTATTATAACTCAGTGGAATTACACAATTTAATATCTATTGTCATTATCAATTAAATTTATGCTCACAGGGATCTGCAAGTTGGTCTTGAGCATTCGCTCGAATGCAATAGAGTGGGTCTTCATAAAAGGAAGAATAACTATTTTATTCTTTGTGCTGTGAAATACAAGTTGAACAAATTAAGACGAATACTTTCCCTACAACATAATTTGAAAGGGAACTCATGATTTGCAATGTTGGGTTAGACTGCTCATCCATCAGGTTCACAGTATCACCCGACAGTATTAATACCTACTTCTTTTAAAGAGGGAAAGTCTCCTTCCAGGCACTCTGTCTTCCCTGTATCTGCCACTTTCTACCTACATTAAACTCACAGCTTCTTGATACTTTTTAAGCCTTAAATTATGTTTTCCTCTAATGCACCAAATAAGCTGTCATAGTAAGACATCTTTTCTTTCTAAATAGTCAAAAATCCTCAACAGCAGTGTGGCCTTGGAATACAATTAAAAACATCAAAACCATTTCCATGATTAACGTTTTGTTAGATGATTTTGTTAGACAATTCATGACTTTTAGTGCTAGATATAATCTCAGAAAATTTTGAACATATGCTTATCTTTGCCTTTCATTAAGGTATTTGCACTTAAGTTTATAGGCATACAGGCCTGGCTACTTTCTGTAAATATGAATGAGTTCCCTTTAGTACTGAACTGCATAACCCATTTAATTAAAATATTAAAACCAGGCATTCTCAATTAGCTACAATTTACTCAACACTACACTGGACAGCTGCATAAATGCTTGTTGTGGTATAAAAATCTGTGAAATAATTGCTTATTATTATTTGCAACTATTATTTAGGAGTTTCAAAATTTCTGCAATTTCTAGATGGACCATAAACAAATTCTAGCATCTTGGGAATGAATTATGTTATCACATAAACTAGGAAGTTTTGACCTAAAATCAGCCCAAAAAGTAGTTATTAGTTGATCTGATTTGTGAAATCTTTTTCTACATATTGTTCAACTTTTCCCCTAGAGACACAGTGGGCTGTCATGACAATCTTTTTCTGTATTCCATATCACTTGCTCTCTGAATAATGCTGATCTTTGGGTTCTTTTTCTCCAAAGCCCTACAGTGATCTCTGGATGGTCCCCTCCTTCACTTCCCCTCCCTGCCTCAGAGAAATCTCCATCTGAACAACACCACCAACAACAAATGGTCTTTTTCCAGGCATTAGTAGTTCTAATACATCATAAAGTTGGAAAAGTGACAGCTTAGAAGATACACCCTCCTTAAGAGATCTTTTTCAATGCTTATTCTGAATCATATTAAGTTCTCTGATTAGGAGAATAAGCTTTTAATACACAGAATCCATTGCAGACCCAAATATAGAATTATCACATCTTCTTATTACATCTGCAGGGACTTGTTATTTCCCACTTTAAAAAATATTCCTTTCAAACTCTGTTCCAGAGTATACTTTTACTTTAGCTCTCTGTGGTAGCGTTTCATAATTACTGCTTCTAGGAGATTTCTAGATTTACTCAATTTACAGACTGATGTAAGGCTCATCCATAGTGGTCATAATTGAAGAACTGAGCCTAGCTATTTCTTTCAGATGCAATGTTAACAGCATTTCCATAGGCCAGATTTTGATTTGGGAACCTGCATCTAACAGGCCAGGTTTCAGAGTTGTAGCATATGAAGATGTTTCCTGTGCTAATGAGATTAAAGAAAACTGGGGTGAGGGGGAAGTCAGGAGTAGTAGGTGTTTATCTGAATAATGAAAAGGAGATCCTTAATATTGTCAATATATTCTTGCCATCAACATTTAGAAGCACACAGCCAAATTCCAAAGAGGATTAGGATTTTTTGGCTGTATTAGTGCACTTTGGACATAAAAATTGCAACTATTTAAGAGTTTTACTAATAATGCAGAAGCCAAAATGGAACCCTGCACGCATACTCTGAAAAGAGAGTCAGAGTATGAGAAGACAACAAAGCAGCTGGAGTGAACAAGTACATCTAAAAGTACAAAATCAAATGGCCTCAGCATCCAGTCACTATTTTACCATACTAACTGTTTGACATAGAGTTGTGCTTTCAACTTTACTGCTAGATAATTTAGGGGGGAAATTGTAAAGCTATGCGCAGATGCTGCTAAATACAGTCGTGCAGACTGACCCATTTATGCAGCATGAAACTAAAACCTCAAATAATCGACCAAAAAAGCCAGCAACAACCTCTGTATATATGTTGCTTATAAGAAACCAATATGAAACGTGTATAGGGGCTGGAATTGAAATGTATGAAAAAGATCACATCTTTTCCTTTTAGAAGATTAATTCTCTTCCTTTTTGCTAAGCAACCTCAATGATTCCTTTTTCATGTTTCTTTATTGCCAGTGCAGATGCTACTCCCCAGGACTGATACTGGTAGAACTAGAGAAGAGAACTCCGTGCATCTGATAGGGAAAGAGAGCGGTAGCGTGAACCCCACTGTGAGCAAAATGAGATGTGGAGCGAGAAGCAACCCTCCTTGGTCTCACTGTTCCCCATCTGCTCCCGTGTGAAACACCTGCAGCACGCTGTCAGCTCAGCCAGCTCAGCAGGAAAACCTTCCAAGTGACATTGCAGTGCTCTGCACACGGAGCTGGTGTGTAAACAGCCCCTGACAGGAGCACATCAGGAGAGACATGGGAGAAGAAGCAGTAAATCCCTTTCCATGTTGAGGCAGCCCTTGCTCTACCAGCACCAGGGAATTGCTTCAGCACTGCTCTGGGGTTCAGAATTCTGCTCCAGTTTCCACAGCAGCACAGGATGCTGCTCTCAGCCATCTGTGCAGGTGTATTTCTCTTTCAGATGTGAGGAAGGGGACAAGGTTAGTATTTACTGAATTTGGGGCACAAGTTGTCAGCACAGCTGCAGTGCTAAGTGGTTACACGTGCAGGGAAATCCTTCTGCCTCTGGCTGAGATTTGCAGCCCTTTGTTCCCTTCTCATTAGGGCCGTACTCTTTCCTGCAATGATCTGAGGACAGGAGGCAGAGGCTGAACAACTGTTTTCCTGTTTTGGTTCACTCCATATCCAGTGACAGTCTCCATTTCTTTCTCCTTTTGCACTTTGCATTTACTGATGAGCTGCTCTCATTTGTGATTAACCTAAAACCTTGCCAGATGGGGTAGTTTGAACTTGAATAACCATTGAAGTGTAGGTCTCCAAGGGACCGATGCACAAGAAAAATATTTTTAGTATGTTTGTCCTGGGCCTGACTCTTCAGTACCTCTCTCCATTTCTCATTCCTAAGAGAAGCCTAAGAATCAGGTAAGTGTTTGTCAGCTGCAAAATGGCAGGCACTGGCCCAGTACCTGACCAGTCTGTGCTGGCTCCTCACTTGGATGAACCTGGTTGTGCAAGTGTTACTCCTAAGCTCCTCTCTTCCAGCACAGAGCACAGCAGCTTAGCTCCAGTCACTGCAGAACAGCACAAGGAGGCCAGTCATCAATGGCATGTCCTTTATGATTTTCCTCTGTACACATAATTCTTAAAAAAATCCCTAAAACTATGGGGTTTTTACTAATTAGTAGGCCAAAATAAAAATTTCATTTATTTTATTTGTTCTTTTTTAGTCAAGCATGAATAAGACATCTCTTCCTGAAGTGGAAAAGGCCTTCATTTCTACAAATAGTTATTACTTTCATTCTTATTTTGTATTTGTCAAATAAGTAGCTTTGTGATTTATTTTTCTTCTAACCTAGCTACTTTTTTGTTTAACTTTGGGAATACCTGTAAGTAAATTCAAAATGAGATTCCACAGCTGATACTGCATTGAATTTCTTGGACAATGCTATACTTGAGAAAAATCTAGCCCTCAGCAGGATTTCAGGACTAGACGGACTTTTGGTCTGGCACAGTAGAGCCTTGTGTACATAAGTTTTACCTATTCATATAGAAAAATTTCTTGATTAACAGATGAAATTTATTATTTATCTGCTTTGTTCCTCTATAAAAGGGATCAATTTTAACATGAAAAGAGATTACACTTGTTTAAATATCTAGAAAGCCTATGACCCACTGATAAGAACTGAGGAAGCTATTTTTATGAGTTTTAATTTCCATCTGTGGGCCATAATTCACAATGCCATGTTAAGTGACATTGGATTGAAGCTCTTTAAAAATGTGCTCTGTTCAATGGCCTTTGCATTTCACATCTCATGTGTGAAATGGTCTATTGTTACTGGTTTGGAGGGGGAAAAAATCAAAGGACTCTGGTCAGCAAGTTCTTTCAGGTAAGTGGGAGAAGACAGCTGGAAAGGATATGGGTAATATAAGACATAATGGTTTTAAACTCAGAATTATTAAATGGGGTCTTGTTTATGATGTTATGAGTGGAGATAATTATAGTTTGATGGCTTTCTAGTGTAAGATATGAAATGAATTTGGTCTGTTTTGTACTGGCTGTATTTCCCTAAGACCTCACAAGCTTACAGCAAGCACCCCTTTTTTGCGTTCTGTATAACTGTCCAGCAACAGATGAAATGCTAACACTGATGGTGGTGTCTGAAGTCATGGCACCAAAACTTGAGGATGGAGGGTCTCCACCCAGCAGCTCTAAGGAGGGAGGCTACCCCTTCTTGCCCCACTGACTTGGTTCCTGGTGGGACAATAAAATTTGCATGGGGTGGAAATTAAATTAGCCCGCTCCCCTGTAAAGCAGGTCCCTTTGTCTCGAGGGTTCCAGACCAGTAATTGCAGCTAAGCTTCAGGCTGGGGCTCACAAAGTTCTGCTCAGTCTGCCACTGTCACAAGTCCTGCACACACATGAGACATTACAGACAAAACTGTCCCTTAAAGAACCTCTTTGTTCCCATCAACATTGCCAGTGTATATTCACTTGGGTTTTTCCCCTCTAATGTAGATATTAGCACTTGAGGTAGAGGAAATTTGCTGATATTTTTAAATTTTAATTTTTTAATAGTTTTTTTCACCATGTGAATTCTTCAAAAGAATTTCAGTTTTTAAATTCCACAGAAACTTCTGATTTCAGTCTCTCTACTGCTTTAGTATGCAATGAGATCCTCCTTCTCCATGACTTAGACCTTTAACTTCCCTACTCCCTTGGGGACCTGCAGGTGACTGGACTTTTGTTATTTTCAAAGAGAAAGCTGAGGGGCTCAGCTAGGCAGGGGGGAGCCCCGAGCACACTGCCACTGCTCTCTGTGCCTCTGACTCAAAGCTGTGACACACGTGGTTGCCCGTGTTAGCCCAAGGCAATTCACTTATCTGATGCCTTCATTCCAGTAGCACTGAAGTGCACGTGCTCTGTATTTTCACACAGTACCCAAGAGTGTAAGTGAGGCATGCCAAGAATAACTGGGGTTACTACTCAGACACAAACTGTAAAGTGTTCAATCATAAATTGTTCATAAATGTTCAATCATCTAGCAAATGCCAGTTTGCTATTACTTCTGTATATTTTGTGTGAACGCACATTCTAATTCTAGTTAGAATTCTAGAACGTGAACTCTAACGCTATCCATATTGTCTGCTGCAGACTGCCAAAGGTATTGGCAATTTTGCACTATAAAATCTACAGAGAAGCTAATTAGTCAGTTTTTAAACTGAGCATTTAGGCCTTTCATGAAGTGCATCAACTTACTGAAATTTTTCTGGGAAGAAAACTCTTCAATGTCAAAGAAACGCAGAGCTGAGCCTAGTGTATAGCTCCACTTCTATTTTTTCTCCATCAGACTAAAATAATGACTCATAATAGGTTATTTCCATGTAATTCATGAAATAGTACAGAGTAATTGCCCTCTAAAAAGTTTCCAAACTTTCTATTTTAACAAATGCTTTCTGTAGCAACTATAACCCAATTTCAATTAACATTGATCAGGAGCCTCTTAGAGTCAACAAATCAGATTATGAATTACGAGTCCGTCTTCTCAGATTGAGTCCCTGGACACAGCCAAGGTTACTGGTTTTTTTTTTAAACACTTCAAATGGAAAAAACTGAGGTCTAATTTAGTTTAATACAAACCCACTTTGATATGTGAGGAAAAAAATCCAGTGAAAATTAGTCTAAATATTGCAAACCATCAGAGAAGAGAAACTGTAATTTTAATCTCACTAAATCAGAGATGATAGCATTTAACCAAGTTGTAGAAGACCCTTTTCACACCTATTTCTGTATTAATCAGTAGAACAGATATATTCCACGGTCCCTCACTTTGCAGTTGATCAAGTTAATCAGTACACTGTAGAATATTCTGAGAAATGTTTCCCTCATCCCTGCTGGTTGGAACCACTGTACCAAGGTGGATAATTACATATTATAAACTCATCACAACCAAGAACAAGAGTGGAAGAACAAGGATGCCTGGTGGAAAGAGGTCCTGAGGAAGTGGGTGACATGAATTCAGTCATCTTGGAAAAAAACTTTGCATTAGAGCATCCTGATACTCTGGATTAATTTGCAAGCCTCAGACCTGTCAGTCTAATAGAGATTATAGATCTAGCAGTGACATGTTTTTCTTTCATACCTGACCCGACTTGACAGACTCCACCCAGGTAAACAGGTAGTAGTTGGAAAAAAAGCAAAACCACAGATTTTATTTCACAGTTTGCCCTGTGGAAAAAAAAAAAAAAAAAAAAAATCCGCCTCCTCTACTGAGGCACTAATGTCCAGATACCCTCCTAGTTCACAGCTGGTTTATTGGGCCAGCCTTGCATCTGTGGCATGCTGCTATTCTGGTATTTCTGCCCTGAGATTAGCAGGATGAAAATCGGGCACAGCTGCAGGGCACAATGCCCCAATGTTTGTGCCCAGAACTGCTGGTTTATCTGCAATGCCGCTCTGGGAGGGACTTCAGTGCCTCGAAGTCTTCACATTTTCCCTTTTTGCTCTGTGTTCCCAACCCATCTACCTGCAGCTTGCTATTTCCCCCCTCACGGCCACCTGTTTACATAATGTTTACCATAGCCAGTTCCTGACCCCTGGGCTGCTCAAATTGCCATGAATAAATGTAGCACTGCCGCTTGCCAGGCACTGTGACTGGGAAAAAGTCTGGCTCTCAGAGGCCCCGGATGTATTACCCACTCTATGCACTCTCTTTTACAGACTTTTTATTGATATGGAACTTCCTGCTGAATTATAGTGGAATTATCACGTATAACACTATCATGTACAATGTTGTTTTATAGATCCAACCTGTTTAGACAACACACAAATCACACTGCAACATGCTATGGCAACACCACCATGCAAAACATAGGGGTTTTTGTTTCAAACATTGGGATAGTTTCCTTTGTGGCTGTTTATTTACTTTTAGTGTCCTTTACTGACTTTGTCCCATTGAATCCAAATTTCTTCCTGATTACAGTGGATTCAAAGCATATTACAGGAAGCCTTTACCTATAAGAAAGTAGTTAAAGAATTACTGTTTTGTTTTAAAATGTGAGATATTCCCACAGCCTCACAAAACTTTCACTGTGTTTGTTTCTTTTTGTGATTACTGGAAAGTGTATATGCATTTTTTAAATACTTGAGGCAACACTCTTGAGCTTCATTATGGGGGAGACAGTTTCTGACAACTGCTTCTCCTTCCCTAGAAACTAAAAAAAACAAAAACCATGATCTTTGCTGAAAGCTCTCATATTTTTAATTTCAACACACACAGCTCCACTAACCAGGTCACAGAAAAAGCCACAGACGCACACGCACACGCACACACAGCAGCGTCACCTGCACAATTCAACAGACAATGCAGACAAACTGGAGTATAATCCAAGATCTTTCTACCTCTTTTCATAACAGGTTAGTGCTCGCCCTCAGTGTTGGTGTACAGTTTTTATGGCATGGAAAAATAGGGATGTTTCTGCCCTACAAAAATAAATGCGTTGAATTCTTTAGTTTGAACTTTCACAATGTAAAAAAATAATCCCAAAGAAACTGGATAAGTAAAAAGAATCCCAAATATCATTAAATCAGTGGATCTTTTGGCAGGTGGCAAAGGAATGCCCACACAAAATCTACCAGCCTTCATTTTTTTTTACCTTCAAGAAATAGCTTTCGAAAGTTATACATTGAAAAGAAAAAAATCAGTTCATGTAGTCCATTATGAAAATGAATCCAAATTAAACCCTTGCACATAAACAGCATGAATTCTTTGGTCCTGTAGAAGCTGTTAGACATTAAGGAAGATGGGGAAATTATTATTGTTTGTTTTTCCCTGTGCCCAATTAAAAAAAGAGGGACAAAGTCTTTTTTAGTAAAATAAAAAGAAGACAGGATGGAAATCCAATGTATTCAACTGTTTTAGACTTAGTATTTTAGAAGGCACCAGAAAAAGAAACAACATCAAGCATGTTTTCACAGATTCTTTACTAAAATTATAGGGGGGGGGGAAGTGACTAATTTCATGCTTCGTAATGCAAAAAGCATGGCTCCCAAAGGTCCATTCCTCATGTGTGACTATTGAGATCAGTGGGAAAGGGACTAGGGAGGAGGGGTTGTAATGAAAGCACATTTTAAAGCTGTCATTCCCAGGAAAATCCACAAGCTGTGACGAATACACTTTTAACCCTCAGGTTAGAGAAGCAAAAGGGAAAATAGGGATCAGTGAGGGGAAGGGGAGAAGGATGTCCCATCAGGCTTACTAGTCTTCCGAGGCAACAAACTTACCACATTGCGTGTGAATTTCTCAAAAGATGTTCGACGATCCAGAGTGTTTTCCAACTTAAATTTGAAAAAAAAAAAAAAAAAAAAAAAAAAAGAAAAAGAAAAAGGAGGGGAAAAAGAAAAGCAAGAACAATGGAGTAGAAAAGAAGGTTTGATGAAACAATGGACTGCAAACAAAGTTTGTATAAATCAGGAAGCAAACACAGGTATGAGGCTGTAATGGGACTTGGCAAAACAGGGGATGGGCAAAACAGATATAGTACTTGACAAAAATAATTTTTCATGGGGACCAAATTGGTTTGAATTTAAAGAAAAACTGAAAGTAAAAAGAAATAATGAAGTGCACATCTCGTGTTAATGAACTGACATTCACAAACTTAAGGACTTCACACGGACAGTTGAAGCTTTCTGGTATTTTCAACATCTCTCCCTATATTGGATCTTCAGAAATCAATGTTTGAACAAAAAACAAAATCACACAGTACTTTCACATAATTTTAGGTTGTCATTATAAACAATAGAATGCTACTGTGTTAATAACTACCTGGTTCCACTAACAATCGGGGCCCTGATTTTGCAAGGCACAGGGCTCCCAGCTTATTCTAGGAGACTATTGTTTAGAACCCACTAATAAAATTATTTATCATCATGGAAATCTGCATTGTACAAGCTGCTCCACATACTCTGGGCTGTGGCTATTCAGAACCCATTCCATAATCTGGACTTTTCTAAGCAAATATTACATACCAAGACATGAACCTCTGTTTGTCAAAGTGTGACATGATCAGTCTTACTGGTCAGATTCCTAGCCTACTCAAAACTATTCATGTAGTAATAGGGAAAGAAAGAAAATTAGGATGCCTCTATATTTATAGTTGAAGTTAGAAGTTATTCATATGAATAAGATTGTTTCTAAACACATTCTGTAGCTTTCATAGGTGGAATAAAGAGAACAACAATTATTACATAAGCAAACTTGCAAACATGAAAGACTATTCTTCTGGGATTTTATTTTATTTTTTTTAATGTATTTGTAAAGCACTTTGCAATTTAAGGTGCTTCATAACAGAGAAAACAGTACAATATGGGATGTAAAAATAAAAATAAGTTTTGCTAGATTAACTTATTGAAACATGCCCGCATGCAGGATATATACACATATATGTATATTGAACTCCTGTGTGTATGTGACCCTCCAAAAACGCCAAGCTGGTCACCTACCAGATATCCAGTTGCACTGGCACAGGGGAGAGAAGACTGAGTATTGTTGCAAACATAACCACTGCTTTGCACAGTGGCAAGACAAAGGCAAGATGGACCAATACCTTTTTCTTGGCCTGTAGCAGCTCCTGGTAGGCACTGGATCGTATAAAACGAGGATAAGAATCACTTTTCATCAGTTTGTAAATGTGCTCCTGGAAAGCAAAGGAGGAGCTGTTACTCCCATGAAAGGGGACACATGTGAAATGAGAGGCAGCCACACATTTTGGCTGTGGAATGTTTACCAGCTAGCACTGCCACGAATAGGAAGTATTACAGGAGAGCAGGTTTCAGTTCTGAAGCTAAGGCTTAATTGCTTTCTGCTCTTAAAGCAGAAATACCACCCGTGTCTTATATATAATTACCCAACACACATTTCTTTAATTTATAGACCAAATTTTCCAGTACAAAATTATTTTCTAAGAATTGACAACCTAGTCCTAGCTTAAGGCCCAACTTCAAACCTCCCTTACATTAGTTAGTTTAGCTAAGTGATGAAATTAGGAGCTTTGGGTCCTTCCTCATCAGGTTTTCTGAATTAGTTTCTGGAGATGCTCTTGTGATTTCAGAGGCTAGGAAGAGCTACTAGGTTTTCAATTCAGCACCACAGATAGTGCTTAGGTTAGTGAGGATATCCCCTGGCTACTCTTGAAAACCTCCTTTGACAGATGTTTAATCTGCTCTCCAGCTAACTATATAAAAAGGAATATACATATGTAAATTGAAAAACAGTTCCAGGCTAATCTAATTTTCAACATATTAATTCTTCAGAGGCATATGAAAATTTGGAAACCTTTATCCAGAAAATAAATGACCAGAGCAGCTTAAAAAACTTTTAATTTTGGAGCATTCTTTTTTCTGAAAAAGATGAAAAATAAAAAATCTCTGATGTAGGACACTTGATAATTCTAGTTCTGATTATATGCTAGAGGGAAGATTTGTAGAAAAAGCAATCAGAATAGGAAAAGCTCTCAAAAATACTTTTAAAAAATCCTGAATTGTGTTAGCTATTTTCGTGGAGTTTTTCTTTTACTCAGATTCTATTTTTTACTGTAGGAAACCTGTAGCCCAGTAATTGGGAAACAGCAAACACACTGGAAAGTAAATACTGTTTCTCAGCTTGGTAGTGCATAAAATTAGTGAATACAAAAAAAACTAAACCAAACAAATAAACAAATAAACAAACCCCAAACAAAACTCCCCACCTTGTGTGAAATTTAAGGCAAGGTAAAATTAGAACTGTTATTTAACTTTTGCTGTATTAGAAACCCTAAAAATTATTCTAAATGTCTTTGATTGTATTTCTTACACTAAGCAGAGAAATTCTGGTGTATATTCAGAACCTGACTGGTTTATTTGGGGAGGTATTTTTCCACTCAGTATTTGTGAAAGCAGACAATGCAGTCAACAGAGAGCAGAAAGTGGTGATGGACATTAAAATTTTATTCCTATACAAGAAATATGCCTGTAAAAGCAAGAATAAATTAGGCTGTATTAGTACTGTTAATGTACACATTAGCCAGGACACATGTTAAAGCACATATTTAGCACAATCAGAATATTTTTATTTACGTGTCCATTTTACTTATGTGTCTGCATTTGACATGGAGTTTCATCTTTCTGTATTTCCAGTCCAGAAATGCTTTTCATACATTTTTAACCACAATTAAATGACCCACCGACTGCCAGAATGGCACACAAGTGGTCTCTTTCCCAGCTGGCAGGCCTGACAAAACCCTCCACCTCAGATGGACACTTTAAAGCTCCTGAAGTTTCAAGTGAGAACACAGCAGGTGTAGCCTGTCCCTTTTCCAGAGAAATTGAGGCTTCCAGGTTTAAGGTTTTTTGCTGAACTGGATGAACTAAGCAAAGGTCCTCTCCAGGAGGAGAAGTCCTGCTTGCATAAAGACTGAATTCTCCATGTCTTTCATAAATGAAGGACAAAATTACAAGAGAGAGCTGGAAGTAAAAGGGTATTGAATTTTACACATTAAAAAAATACAGATTGGATACTGGCAAGGAATTTAATTGTCCTTTATTCATTTAACTGCCAAGACATGTTTTTCTTAAACCTTTAATCTTGCTAGATTGTTTATTTGTGTAATTTATGTCTTTGCTATACACTGCATTCTTAAATCTCCAGGGGTCAGCAGATGCAAGCAAAAGTTGTATGTTTGGTTTAATGCAGAGTACTTCAAAAGAATGGGTAGGACACAGGGTCTAATGAAAATTTTTTTGTTTCTTCATAGGTTGCTGTTCTCACAATGGAAAAATGAAAAGGAGGTAGAATTATTCCACTTCATATTTAGGGCAGAGGCATTCTCCCAAAAAGTAGAAAGCCTCAATTCAATTCCCTCTCTTCTTCATGGGGCCTGTAGCTGCATCTCCTGACTCCCAAGATGATGACCTAATAATCAAGCTGTAGGAAATTCTGCAGGGATATGATCTCAATCTCTCCTTTTGACACCATTTCACTCTGCATTAATAATTAAATTTTCATCACTGTGCTGCTGATGAAAATGCAGGATGATACCAGTGCTCCTAATTTTACTGTGAATCCAATTATTTTCTATTGCTTTTCTCAGAAGTCTGCAAAGATGAAATATTAAGTTATAAGTCACATGAAGTGTTGCACTTAATACAGAAGTACTTCATTTTCTCTTCACTACATGCTTTCCTCTATTCAAAGTCCAGTGAAGACTCTATGTCAAGCACAGAAATTTCATTAAGAACTTCATATGCCTCATGAAAGAAAGAATGTTACACATTTGCATTGCCAAAATGGCATTTTAGGAAACAGGGCATTATCGTTTAATTCCCAAATACATCTCACTTTCGTATATAGATTTCACTAGCCAATATTCCATTTCAAATGTCTATTAACACGGTTGCAAACTGACCTGAGCATCTTCAAATGTGTATCTTCCAGGTTCCTTCACATTCTGAGTGGTTTTGTCATAACTCTTTGAATCTAGGTTGATAGCGCTGGGTGCACCTGGAGCAAGGAATTCTTGCCAGATTTCTTGGACGCGAGCAGGAACTTCACGGATAGGCCTCTTCTTCAGGTCTTCTACTGCTAACCAGAACCTATGGCACAACACAGCATCTTGACTTCCAGCTCAGCATAACCACTAATGAAGCGCCCGCATTCTTCCTTGCTCTTAAAGAATAAATTAAGTAACTGAAGTTTTCATCTAAACCTGCTAAAATAAGAAAAAGCTGAGTGATTTTATGTTGGGATCAGCATTCTGGTATAGCATCTCAAGGCAATCAATCCACCTTTGGAAGCAATTATTAGAAGGCTCTTCGTGAGATGGGTAGGAAATCCTTCATTACTTATGTATGGGTTACATGCTTACAGGAAGGTTTCCATTTAGCTGGAATTAAACTGAGACTTCATTTTGGCTGAAACACAAGGGCTTATATTACTTATAAACTGACTGCTTTTTGACATTCCTTCAAAAACTAATAACTTATATTCTTGCTATCTACATGAGTCTCTGAGTCCTACTAAATCCTAAACTCTGTAACTGTAATTTTGTTACCCACGAATCATGGATAAATTGAAGAAGCACTTGTTTTGCTAATTATAATTTAACTTCTTTTTTCTGCATTCCATTTACATGCATATTTTTGCTAAAAATGCTGAATGGAATTACACATACTCTCTTCTGCTGCTGGGCAAACCAACATTGGGCAGCCAAATGCTGTGCAGCCAGTTCACTGCATCCTCACTCAGTCTGAAGCAAGATCACTGAAAAGGTCTTGAGCACTTTTTGACCATAGATAACTAAGCATAAGCTTTATTCCATTATGTCTTCTATTGGTATTCAGACTCTCTCACGGCACAAAACAACCCTAAATTAATTTAGGATCCCGTTCTTAGACATGTTTCAGACCACTTCTCCCCCAAATCCAAGAGCTCAACTAAAGTTTGACTTTGGTAAACATGCAATATATACCATCACAACTTTTTGTTATTCTTCTGACACAGCTGATCCTATGAAACAGATAAACTGAGCCTTGAAGTGATTTAACTTTGAAATCAGCTGGATTATCCAAGGCTTGCAAATAAATTGGGTGCACCTTTAAAATGTGGTTCCAGCCTGCTTACACTGTAAGACCAACGTACGCTCTCTTAGCTGAGTCCAACAAGGATGGGATAGAAGAGAGGAACAGTGAAACTGTACTCAGACCCCCAAGAAAGCACAATGATACCACCCTCAATCCAAATTCTAAGTCAATTATTGCAAAACTCTTAGGATAGTAAAGCATAGCAAACTTTACAGTATTCCTGCTATAAGATATTCTTCACTTGAGAACATTTACCTCTCAGGAAGCAATTATTCCTTCATAGTCCTGTTTTAAAATTTCTTTGTCACACAGATGGAAGAGCCTGTGTTCATTTTCCACAAGCCAGTATGGTCAGCTTCACTCTACCAAGAAGACTGTTTTAGGTATTTCTACAACCTTCAATTTCAATAGTATCTAAGCACAATTTTTTCATATAAGATTCTCCAAGCGACAGAGAAGCAATATTGCCCCAGTTTTGCAAATATATGAATAATGTAATAATGTGCAGTGGTTTCTCCAAGGTGACAAAGGGGGTCTGTGCCAATAGAACTCCAGTTTCAAAAATTCTGGGTAGCATCACTTTCATATATGAACTACAGTGTGAATTGAACATAGTTCTGCACAGAGCCTGGGGACGTATCCTGAGAATCTGATAGCAATGCAGCAAGAAGAGAGGCCTCATAACTCAAGTTTAAAAAACTGCAAAGCTAACAAACTCTAATTCAGTTCACTCTCTCAAATTTGGGCAACCTACTTTGGTTTCCTTAAGCTGCTTTCAATATTTGCATTTAAAAGCACATATCCTGCAGTGCTAACCCCTTCAAGTGCATCTTCTGGGATTGACTGATTACTCATATGTCTCCAAGTCAGGTAAGGAACACAGAAATGAAAGGGAAGGATGCTCTTTGTAAACACACATTTTCTATCTCCCTGCAGACACCCTGCGGATCTGGCTCAAAGATGTCACTTCCTTGTTTGTTCCATTGTATCACTGCCAATAGTTCTGGAAGTCACCACAAACATGCCTCAGGATCCTATTTTCTTTTGCAAGCAAACTGTTTTCATATCGTAGGTTATGCTCAATTATGGGAAAATAGATGGGAGATAAATTTCAATAAATTTAACTTCTATGCTTGCAGCATAGAATAGGTAGGTTGTATGGACCCATTCTTACAGGCTGAACACCAGTTCTTTGGTAGATTAATTTAATTTTACCCTTCTAACAATAGCATTCAAAGACTCTACTAAAAATGTGAAGTCCTAAATATAGAAACCTCTCTAAAAGTGGGAAGAATTATGATTTCTGTGTTGTGTTATGTCATGTCTAGGGTGCTTATTTCGCAGCCAACACACATTTTAAGATTTTAATCTACTTACTTATCTTTTAAGAAAAGGTGCCTGCCCTCCTCCCACAGAGAGCTGAATTCAAATATTCAAAGTTAGGAAATTACAAAAATAAGGCTGCCCCCCTCTTGCATTTTCAAAAATAACTTTTTCCAATATCCCATGGCAACCAATAGCACAGATGAAGTTGAAATGGAGTCAGAAAGACCTCAGCACAGGGCCTCAAATCCAACGAGCTCCCTGTACCGTTTTACAGCTCTCCGCCTCAAGAATGTGACCAGAACAAGGGAAGAGTCCTGTAGCAAAAAGCACAGTCTGCAACACTATGTGCAAGGGCAGGAGAGGGGAGAGGGAGAACTGCATTTCCTGGACAATCATATACACACACTTAGTGCTATTTTGTGTAAGGAACTGGAACTCAGTCTGGCTGCCCTCGGATGAAACTGCATCTCATGTTGGTGGAGGTTTGCTTTTGCAATGGCTCAGCACTGTTTGAACAGAGACCTGAGTAGCTGAGTGCAAAGCTCGCTGCTGTCTTCTACCCCAGCATTTGGGATAGACAGCTATCCCCTGCCACATGCTGGGTCACACAGCAGTCACACAGCAGTGAGGGTGTGTAGGGTATGGTAGTAGTACGTCCAGCCCCATGGACTGGTAAAACACATGCTGCAAGATATCTGGGGATTATGTCCTCCAGCTGGATTACTTTCCAAGCCACGGTGGCCTCATGGATAAATAGCACAGCTGCAACACAGCTCTGTCCCATTACCTGACCTAAATGTCAGGAGCAGCCAGATTCCAGACCAAGCCAATCAGTTAAATTTAGCCCAGAGGAACAGAGTGAGAAAAAGGCAGTGGATCTCCATGAAATGTGTGAGGTATAGTAAGTGTGGGAACAGTGAAGTGGGAATTACGTGGCCTTTGCACTCAGTGCATGTGACACAAGTCAGAGGCCAGACCTTACAGCATTTTCAGAAAAAGCAAACAAAAACCTAAACAAACTCTATGAATAAAGTCACGTGATATTTTTCCAGGGGCAGGAAACATTGCTCTCTGATTTCTAGAATCCACCTTCTTGCCAAGTACAACTTCAAGATTCAAGGCATAGTAGGACTGAAGGATTTCAAGAATATGACAATCATTAAATCTTGCAACTAGTTCCTTCTCATCTACTCTGCAGAAATGGCAACATGCTGCCACTTGGCATTTAAGCTTGGGTCTGAATGAGAAATAACTCACAGGCAATTTCAGCTTTGAGGATTAAATTTTGGTCAAGTTATTAGCACCCAAAATAGGGCCTCATAATCACCCATGTAAAGGATAAACATCTCACAAAATGTCAGCTTGCAGGAGATGGTTAAACAAAAATTACTGAGGGAAAACATCCAAATCTAGCAAATTTCTCAGTCCCTCTCTTCTTTTTCTGGATAACAAGAATGCGAAGGCCCTTTTCCCTATTTAGTCACACATTACAGAGCTAATAAATGAGCACCAAAGAAAGGGGCAAGGGGTCCATTGGCTTTTCCTTCTGTGTATCATGGAACCTAACCTGGCACCACTCTCCCTTCACTAACCTAGGAGGTTTTTGCAGTCTTAGAGCTGCTTTGGAAATCACACCCACTGCAATACTGCATAATGATTTAGACAGGCTTTCAGGTTGGCAGGTCTGAAATGATTTAATCTTTACAGGCTGCAACTCCTACAAAATAATCAGTTGGGAACAAACCTACACTCAGCATACAAATACTAACTTTCCAAAGAATTCTGCTGCATTAAAGACAAAGGAAGGATAATAAGAGGAATACAATTTCCTGCAAGAATTAAAGAAATTAGGTCTCCAGGTGCCACGTTGCAGTAAGTTTGATTTCATAACCACACTGTCTTTGAAAAGTCCTTTATTTAGTACTTGGACAGCCTTGTGACCAAGCTCAATAGTACTGGATCATGCTCAAACTTTAGTCCTGTGAATTTTAAACAATGGTCAGCATTTTGTAATAGGCAGTGGGTATTTCATAAATCTATTATCCAAATCATATGTTACTTTAGCTATTTGTTCTGTGTATTGAGCGGCACACAAAGCAATTCTTCAAAAGAATCTGCATGGTAACAAGAGATCACAAGTCAGCCTGCATTAGGTGAGTGCAGAATCCAACCTGCAAATTGCAGTCCCACTGTAATGAAGTTACTGCACTGACAGAACTGCTGAGACAGTTTTATTCCTTTTCTATGCCTTGCAACACTCCTTTAGAAAGCGAAATACTATTAAGCCCCATTTACAGGCAAAGAAAAAAGCACAGAGATAGAAAGTAAGAAGGGGAAACCTGGTTATGTTCCTGATCATTGCACAATTCTTAGTATTAAATCATGGCTCAAGTTCCTTCATCCCTTTTGTGTTCCTTAAGACAGGATCTATATCCACCAAGAATGATATTTTCAGACAGCTTAGACACTCTCAGTTGAAGTCAAAGTAACAGTAACACTGGGACTTTTTGCTACGTAAGATCATTGCACTTGAACAGAAATGGTGTATCTGGTAGACCTACCATTTCATGGTTTTGGTCTTTCTTTCACCAAAATGAGGTATAAGACATCTAATCTCCTAACACTGAAGCTCCTGTCATGCCTGCAGTCCCTGCTGTATCCTGTGTACTCGGCTTGAAAGCTTGAATGCAGGCTCCCAGCTGCCTATCCAACCATAGGCTTGGCAGTGTTGTAAATTTTATCGTGATTAGATCTGTAAAATTACAAGAACTAGCAACTGATTTGAGTTGAATTTTTTGCAGTGGGAAGATGTGGGTGGACAGAATTATTTTTCTCAAAGTGACTGTCAAAATAATAATTAAAAAAATACCACTAAAACCCCCAAATTACCACGATGGAGTTAACAGGTGAGCAACGAAAGTGGTTGTCTTCAGGCTTTATCAGTGGTAATGCTTGAAATCATTGAGCTTTTAACTTCTGTTATTGATGTCTAAAACATTTTGACAGCCATACAGAACAAGATTTACGAATTCATGTTTTCTAATCCAGCTTTACTATGTGAACCTAATGGTGGATTGATTTCCCTACAGCTTGAGAATTTACAAATATAATTCTGAGCTTCTGAGACAGTTTTCCTTCAGTTAATTATCACAGAAAGCACCTTTTCAGAGCAAATTTATCCCCTGCCTGGCCTGTAAGATCATATTCACCATTACTCAGATATTATATTTTATAATGACAATATAAGAATTTAGAGGGAGTAGAAGAGTAGATGGCATGCCAAGGAATCATCTCTGAAGAAATTTCTTGAGGGATTTTTTCCGGATCAGTTACTTGCAGTTTGCCTGTAGTTAGCGCTGTAAATAGGATTAGACGAAGGAGTTAGGGATTATGCGGGTAACAGTCTAGTTGGCAGAGAGACAAATTAATCACAGAAAAGCACCACAAACGGCAGTGCACACTGGGCTCAATAGCTTCATGTTTGAACAGCTGCTCTGGATAACAAATTACCAGGATGCTATTTAAATAATAATTTTTTTTTAATTACCTTTGCTTTTCTTGGTTTTATTCTGAGTTTTAAAAATTCATTTTGCCAATTGGACTTTTTAAGAAGACAAATCTGTATGGGTGACTAATAAAATCATCAACATACACATACAGGTCAGGCTGTATTTGTGATGAAAAGTTAATGTTTGAATATGAACACGGTCAGCAACTTAGAGAACTCCAATTATTCTGCTGACAAATTTAAATTAACAACAAGGAGATCTGTGCAATTACTCAGCATTTATTAATCAACACCATGAATATTAAATGCCTCTTGTAAGATGCTACAAAAGCATAATTTTAGTATGAATGGCTATGCCGCAACACTTTAGAGTGAGAATTGGCATAGGAAAAAAGTAGGTTAGGATTATTCTGAGTTCTTGAATGTAAATGCAAATAGGATTCTACACTACTTATGTTATTGGTGAATGGAAAGTGATACAGATGACATCTGACAAGAAGGTGGAATTAAGAGAAAAATATGTTGCCTATATTTCTGTACTATGCTCAGTTTAATTTGTCTGTCTATAGAAAGGCAGTCATTAATCTCTCTGAAATAACTCTTCCTGAAATATGACTTTCTTAGAACAGACAAAACATGCTATTAACCAATGGATGGACTATCATTTTTAAAATCAAATTAACTTTTCTCCTCACTTAAAAGTAGTTCTGTAAATATACTTTTAAAAACGTACCCTAAATGCTTCATACACTAGGAACACTTTTCCATTTTGCAATTAGTAAAGAATTTGAGAGCTAGATGTCACCCTACTTCAGTTGTGTCAGATCCACAAGTACAAGAATATTGGTGGAGAATTTCAAAATGATCTCCGGAAACCAATCAACCTGATGAAAGTCTGTGAATTTTACTTTTAGGTTCTTTATTTTTAAACTTTTTCTAATTTTCATTTTGCTTTTCTCATAATATGTGACTTAATAAAAGATATTGAACAGGCTTTGAATGAGTCAGTTTTATACCTGTTTGACAAGACAAGCTGACAGAAAACTTCTTACGTGAGTAGTTTGACCAGAAATTGAACATGAATGCAAAAGTATGCTTCATGTGAGTCTCTGTTAACTATGTGAATATTTCTCTCAGCCTGTACATGAAAGCTGGCAGCAATCTGGATGAATTAATTCTGAAAGGTGAGGAAAATTTTTGAAGGGGTCAAAAATTGAAAGGTATCAGGAAAAAAAAACCAAAAAAACAAAACAACAAAGCAAAAACCCAATATATCTTACAATCTGATAAAAAATAAAGTAGCTCTCATTTACCTTAAATTTTCTGAACTGAATTCTGACTCCAAGAATTTCAGAAACTGCTCTCTTCCCACAGGGTCTTTCAAAGCTTCATCCATGCCAAATCCCCATCGTTTCACCCTCTGCTGTCCTGGCTCTTTGCTACAGAAGAAAAAACAACAGAACCCGAAGTGAGCAATACTTCAGTATTCTAATAATCTGTGTTAATAATTTAGATAAGTCATAAAGTTCCACAGTTTTCTCACTTTTTAGAGTGCTCACCGCTGTGCGATGTTCAGCAATGAGCAAACAGACTGTTAGTACTTACACAGGTTGAAGGTAATACACAGAAGAATAAAGATTTCCAACTAGGAATGTTATCAGATTTTAAAAGATGTCTTTTTTCCACAAGACTACAATCCTGGAAATTGGTTACTGTAACATTTCACACAGATTTATTAATCCATAGCAGTTCCCATCTTACCAAACTGTAAAACTGGAAAGACCAAAAGGGTACTGCATTGCCCTTCTACCTCAGTATTTTTCTGCAGCACCTTTGTCTGAAATCTTCCCTTTCCAGAAAAGCATGTTATAGCCCCTTACTCCGAAAGCAGAAATAAAATTATATACCTTGTCTCCAGTTCCCAGAAAGTGGTGTCATCTGATATCCAAGGGTTTGAGGGATCAGGGGGCACAAGAAAAGGATCATATTCCAAATACTGCTCTGTATAAGCTAATAGACTATGAAAACAAAAGCATCAAACATTGTCACGTCAGGAGGCAAGGAAACCTGATCAGGTTACCCCAGTTAACAAGTTACCTTGCACCAACCAAACCACAGGAATTGTGTGTGCACACACTCAGAAGGCAGCTACAAGCTCGGGGCAAAATGGGTTTGTTCAAGCCATTTAAAAGTGGACCACTGAAGAAGGAGGGGTGGCTCAGGTCTACCAAGAGTAGAAACAAAATAAGCTTCCCTAATACTTCCACATAGCTCCATTTAAGGTTCCTGTAGGCACTAATAAATTAGATCGTACAACCTCTTCCATGTACATTTGTTTTCATAAAGGAACATGCTTTATTTCCCTGTGGTTTTAATCATCAGTTCCTTTAAAATCTGTTCCAAAACACTGCATGACACGCAGGTTATATGTATTGGCCCTGCAGCTGCTAGTACTCCTTTTATTTTCTCTTAAATAGAATTAATATTTTTATTATTTCCTAATCAAAGGGCACTATTCCCAAGTTTATTTTTTCAAAAATAAACCTTATTTTTTTAAACTTTTTTTATATTCAGGAATTGGTCTGACTCAGTTGCACACACTAAAAACTTTGCTTGTATTCTGCTGATTTACATCTCCCATTGTCCTTATTCATGCTTGCTGTTTCCTTTGGCCTCATAATTTTTGTAAAATTATTGACAAGTGAGGACAACTATTTTTTCTTTTCAATTCCTACTATAGTTAGTTGAGGACAACTATTCTTTCTTTTCAATTCCTATTATATTTAGTGTGCATTATATTTTCATTGTTCAGCAAAATCTTAACAAAAAATCTTAACCTTCTCTCTTTATAAATAAATATTTATGCACACATACACATAAATAAGTAGACATATATGCACAAATGTGTATGAGAAGATGAAGAGCAATTTATATTTGGCTTAATTTCCTTTACAAAGCCCTATGCAACTCAATTTTCTTCAATGTTGGGCTTTTTGTGTTATTTGCTTTCTAGCCCCTTCCTGACAAATTCCGGTCTCATTTGGAGATAGATTCCTACTAGTATTACATCTCTGACCCAAACTGAGCCCAGACTCGCTTTGTTCAAGCACTGACTGAGTTCCACACCAATCAGTTCCCTCCCTTCATCAGTGATTGCCCTTTTGAAATACCACAACAATAACCCCTGACCTATTCCCTTTTAGCCTCCCCGCCAAGGAAAGGTGAAACTTGTGATCACTTGGTCAGAGGCTCTTTCAGCGGCTCAGGTTTATCAGAAATGCATCATGGAATATCTGGAATATTTTTATCACTAAAAGAACTTCATACTTCTCCACTTAAAGTAAACTCTCATCAGTTATTTCTATGACATCTAAGCTCCCATGTCGCTCTTTGAAGAACTATTTGCTGTGAATTGCTCTTTGAAACTATTTCATACTGACATTTTTCCCAATAGTTATCAGTCTAATTGAAAAAAAAAAAACAGAAAATGTGACAATATACGTACCTTTCTGCAACTTTTGACATTTTTAATCTATGTCTGTCTAATTGCATTTGCCAGTGCTTAATCTGCAAGAAAGGAAGGCAAAGAGTTTTATGAGTAATTTATTGCTTGACTCTATTTCTATAACTTTTTTTATTAGGGCTGTAATTGAACCTTAATTTATCCTGGTGCACAGAAGAGAAATATATCTGAATTAAAACAACATTTCACCAGTGTAGTTCTAAAATAAATGGAATTTTCCATTAAAGAGAAAAGATCATACAGAGACAAAAAATGTGCCCAATATAACATTTTCCCTAAAGGTTCATCAACAGAAATCCAATTAGCCTTTTTTTAGATTTTTGAAGAGAACTAATACTTCTTCAGACATTTACCTTCTCCAAATTGTAACATCTCAGGAAAGATTAACAAAGCTTTAACAGTAGATAAATGTATGACCCTATACGTGCATACATGGAGTGGTGAGTACACCCCCAAACCTCAAATCAGTGTTGAAAGAGCAAGCTCTCCACAGCTGAACAGTCTAATGGGCTTAGCTATACAAAGAACCCACTCACTGGCCTACTTCCCACTGCCTTTAGATGTTTAATGCATCATACAAAAAAATTCAGCTTTTGTCTCATTAGTTTTGATGAAGTTACATGCCTAAATCCATTTATCTTGAAGCAAGGAAAAAGTTTATTAAATATTTGCTATAGCTGTTTCGAATAACCTTCCAATTACAATAATTTTTATTTTATACCTACTTTCCTAAAAAGTTAATTTAAAAGTACATGTTTGTAGTTATGTTCCAAACCTCTTGGTGTAGTTCATCTTCTGTGGGTGGCTTGGTCTCTGGTACTGGCGTGTGGGTAGGGCTGTGACTTCGAATGTCATTTTGTAAGCCATAGACAGACTATGCAAAAAAATATGGAACAATGATAGTTACCTTCAGACAATGCTTTCTACACACACTCATAGTAACTTTTAGTTTAGTACATTGCACTCAAGAAATTAGCCAACATCATCTTTTCCTAAGGAAACGGCATTAACTATGCACTCAGATAAAATTGTGCTTCTGCACTAGAGTGTAAAATAAAGACTCCCAAACTCCCACAATTCCATAAAGCCACAGAACAAAGGACCTACTTTTATTAGGTCTCCATATTAGCATCATAGTAAACATGAGCAATGACACTGAGAGATGCTATTGCAGTAAGTGGAGATGACCGGTAGGTGAAGTATCCTGAAAGGATACTAACACAAGGATTATTTGGATGACACCCAAAATTGCAATTACTGTCTGATAAATTACACTAATCTGGACCTTTCACTACCATAAATGAGCCAAGCTAAAACTTTCTCTAAATCCACTTTCCTTCTTAAAACATACTTTTCTATGGATCAATATGCAAATGTACCTCAAAGGAAGTACTTTAAAGTGGGAGGCAATCTACATGGTTATGGTGCAAAGGATTTAAAAGAGTTGAGCCAATCCATCTGTACAACCCTAGATAAGTTACACTCTAACTACAACCTAATTTAGATAGAGCTAATTTCTTCCACAATTTCCAGTCATCCATTTTGGGCATAATTGTAAAAAAGAGACACACTTTTCATTAAGACCAGGACAAGAACTGCTGTTAGGAGTTTACGCTGAATTTTAATTTTTTTTCTTAAGACTGACAGAAACATTTTAATATGCTTTATTCAATCTACTCAACAACATGAATAAAGCATGCAAAAATGAATTTTATGTTCAAAATCTCTTTGTATTTCTCCAAAATCTTATGTGATAACATTTACTTAGCATTAGCAAATTTGTTAATACTAATTCAACTAAGAGCATGTGAAATATTAACATACGTTCATGCATTTGTTCCTTGCAGCTGTAAGAAACTATGGAAATTCGTGCTATAAATTTCCTCCACCTCCTGCTTTTGATATAATAACAGTACTTACCTTTCTTGTTTTATGTGGATTTCTCATTCTTGAAGATTTTTTTATATCCACTTCAGTAGTGTTTACACAGCCAGGCTATTAAAAGAAAGAGAAAGCAAAGCAAAAGGCTAAATCTGGGAAGGAACTTCACTGAGATACTCCCCTTCAGTATGCAAGACTGAGAAATAAATTCCACACCATGAAATTGAAATAAAATTAATTCCCAAGATAATAGAAACCAACCACACATTTCTGCTTTGGTTTTGCCAAGAAAGCCATTCATTACATTCTAGATATCCCTCCAAGATGTATGGTTGACCTAAATGAGACAAAATAAACAGAATTGTGCAATTTTCACCTCAGCTGTGAAGCTCAGGCTCCCTTCAGGAGCATCTGCTTTTGGGTTAATTTTTTAAGATGATCTTCTTTTAAAATGAAGTGAAAAAAAAGTACCAAAACAGGATTTGCTTCTTTGAAAAAGAAAGCAAAAAAAACCAAACCAAAACAACAAAACAGGCTTCTGCAGCCTAAGCAGAAGACTGACAGTCTAAATAAAACGACTCTCAGCACATCAGATTTGGGTTTCATTAGTTCATTCTCACAACTCTGTAGCACCCCAAAGCACTCAAGTACTCTAGTTTCTCCTGATTCATCTTCCTTTGATACTTTCCTCTAAGTACAAAATTTGTGCGTAAATCTGTTTTTTACCCTTTGCTGGAAACAACTAATAATAAGTGTTTTGCTCTCAGGTGAGTTTTATCTATTGATTTTAGAGGGATTACATTTGACACTGAGTGGAAACTACAAAATCTGCTCTCTAGTGGGAGCAGATTTTTATTGAAAGTAGGTTGGGGTTTTTTTAATGGGAGTAGCTAGATGTTGAATTTACTTGCCCAACAGCCAAGATGGAATTATTATCAGACTAACGATACAACCTCTGTCATCTTATCATAATGTAAAATGTGACTGTAAATTTTCAAAGACAAAATTTTAAGAATTCCTTATATAGGCAGATCTAAGAAAAAAATACCTTTCATTAAACAGAGCATGGGTACTTTGCCTCTGGGAAATATTCTAAACAACAGACTGATTTTTTTTAAATCCAGCATGTTTTTTTTTAAATTAATAAATAAATAAGTTTCTATTTTAAAGTAATAAATTAGTGTGCATTTGATCATATTACATTTGCAGTAGAAAAGGTTCCTCACTGCTAACAATAAAAATAGATAATATTCTTAAGACTGCATCTGACACACTAGTATTGGGAAGGTACCCTTTGTGCTTCTGAACAAAAATGGGCATTTTTAAACTCAGAAATAACTTGCAACTCTCAAAGAAAAAGACAGGTTGAAAAATAAAAAGTTCTGCACGATGGTCAATTTAAAAGCAGAAAGCAATTTCCCAGGGCAGTATACTGAGATATAAAGTTTAAAAAAACCCAGTGCATCTACTTTAGGGTTACAGCAGCAGCTGGCAGTGAAGAAGACAGGGGCTTTAACAACATCTAGAGCCTTTGAATGTAACAATTTAAATAGCAGGCACACTTACATAAGGCACAAACTGTTATTTGTTCAGATTTCAGTTATGGTTTGTTAAAAGCATGTCCTAAAAATGGAGAGGGGGGGAAAAAAGGCATAAACCTCATCTGAAGCCTCTTATTTTTAAAGATTTCAAGCCCACCGGCAGTGAATTGGTATGGACAGATCTTGCAACTTGCCTGGGTAACTTACACGCCAGATTTGTGCAGATTGATGCAAGGGACACAAGAAATTATGGGAGATTTTTAGAAATGAAACCAGGGCAAAGCTTTTGCTGATTGCAAAGAGGCCAAACCCAGTACTGACCTTCTACAGCACCTCGTGGATTCTTACTGACACCTGGCTGTTTAGAACCTCTCAGGCTGAAGCAAAGCTACTCTGGCAGGGGCAGGAGGGGCTGTGTGGGAGAAACTGGACCAAGGTGGGACTGAAGAGAAGCTGACAGGAGAGCAGCCCCAGGAAGGGAGAGGCAGGGAGGCATCAGGAAGCTTCAGTGCAGACAGGGAGGCAGCTAAAGGGTGTATCAACTACTCTGACAACCTGGGGTAACAGTAGGAGTTTAAGACACATATCACTACCTCTATACAATACCATTCTCATAATTTGATTTAAATTATATGACTGGAAGTACCTAACGTAGCTTGGGCCACAATTTTTGTTTTCTTCTCAACAGAAGTATATATATTAAATTATACTTGATATGAGATGGGTTTTATTGTTTCTCTGGTGCCGCCAAATTTCATTTTGTCAATATTTAGGAATAAATATCAAACATCTTTTCAATTGAAATAAACACAGAAAGTTGCATTATACGAACATTTTGCTAAAATAACTCAGTCTTTGTGGGAAAACCTTTGCTGGACAACATTTAATTTTATTTGTATGCCCTCATTAACATAATAAGTATGTGTTTGAATACAATTATATCCAGCTGTGTTTTCTTTTTTGTCTTGTTTTTTTAACTGGACTACCATAGTTCAAATAGTGAGATGCCTCTCAGAGTGCTCTGCTGCAAGATTCCCATTTAGTGTGTGGTATATAATTTGCATACTAATACTGTAAATAGTTTTCAAACAGATTTCCTGGAAGACTTGAGAACTCTTCTACATGTGTAAGTAGAATGCTTATTTCTTTCAGGAGTAATATTCTGTGTGAAAACAATTTCCCTTCAATAAACACAGGGGAAAGCCTTGTGACTTTGTTGGAATTATCATACATCAAGATCATAACCAGGGCAGAATTTGGTCCTCATCAATTTTTAAATATCTGGGTGACAAGCTGTCATACATTCACTTAAGTTTTTTTTCATCCATCTATTATCATGTCCTTATGTCAAAGAACAAATGCCTTTGTATTAATTTGCATCAAAGGACATGTCAGTCCAGTCATGATAAATTCACTGTTGATATAAATGGATACAGACAAATAATATTAAAAAAACCCCACATACAGAAAAATTTTAATCCCTACTTCAATTATTGGATAACAAAGTTAGTATGAATCCCAAGCAGCACCACTTTCTACTGCTGCTGTAGGAGGATGCATACCAGGATTCTGCTAAGAAACACAAAGGAAGGAAGAAGTCTTGTCTGCAAGCAGAGGAGGTACCAGAACCTACATGCTTTGATCTGGCTATCGCCGGCATTTGAAGCAACCATCTGAGAGTATGTTGAGTTAAAAAAAATCCACTTCATATTAATATTCTTTCCCTGATAACTGTGGCAACAATGAATTAATTAATTAAGCCCTTGTAATAGTGCTACAGTGCATTAATTTTATGAAACCTGTAACAACTCTTTGGAAGAATTAATTATTTACATAAAATGGCATGCCTGAGCCATGGTATATTTCCATCTCAGTAGTGCAGAGTATGGAATATTTATAGTCTGCTTGCTGAACAAAGTTGCCCACTCCAAGTACCCTTTTTATTGTCTGGCCACATAGCCCAAATCAAACTGCTGTCAATGCCTTTTTTGCATAAAAGTCTTTTTGCTGTGGTGTACTTGTAATTCTAAAAAGTGAAAAATGCTCAACAGAGAGTAAATTAGTATTTATAATTAGGTCAGCTGAAGTTTTGATGTCTTTTTTTTTCTTTCCCAAAGAAAATGGCAATTTAACTGCGAATCTACTTAAGCCAAAATAACCAGAAGTTTTCTTGTATCTGAGACAAATATACCCCTGTATGTGGGAGGGAATAAGCTCGTGCATTCCGATAGGCTGGGAACTGTCTGTCTGTATTGCTGCTCTGTAGGAAATTATCTGAAGGAGAAGCTGAACATGAGTCAGCAGTATCTCTTTGCAGCAATGCAGACAAACCACGTACCCAGCTGCATCAGCAATAGCTTAGCCAGCAGGCAAAGTGTTCATTTCTTTCTACTCAGCATCACAAGGAAACTTCTGGAACACCACGACTACTTTTGAGCCCCACAAACAACAGAAGAAATATATTCTAAATGGGAAAATCCAGTAGAGGAACAGACTTTTTTTTGTGCTTGCAAAAGGGGAGAGGTAACTGTAATCTTTTGTGCCTAAAGGGGGGCTTACAGAGATAGACCTTTTGCAAAGGTGCACTTGGAAGGACAGGAGACAGTAATCTGAAATTGCAGTAAAGGAATTTCCAGTCTGCTATAAAGAAATATACTTCACAATAAAACTAAGAGAGGCTGTGGAATGTCCATCCTTGGTCACTTTCAAAGCTTGTTTAACCCAAGTGCCTGGACAATCTGATTCACCTCAGAAGTTAGCACTGGTTTGAGCGGGAGGTTGGATTAGAAGACCTCCAGAGGTCCCTCTCAGCCTACACTTCTGTGGTGCAGCCTACTCTTCACAAGCTGCAGGGAGTGAAATTCAAATAATCCACCTTACAGAACACTCCAATCAAGTATTCACATTGGTGTGAAATTCATGTCTCTGCCTTCCCCACCCCACAACAGCAGAGTGGAGACAAGACTGGTATTTGCTTCCTTACTGCTGCCCCTGCCCTGTAGCAGCCTGTGGTGCGTGCTCAACCCTTACAAACAAACCTAGGGCTGATTTAAGGAAATGTAATTTCCCTGTCTCTTTAGCTAAAAATACATAGGTGCTATTTAAAATAATTACCTCATTTCAATATGCACACCCATAAATTCAGAGTTCATTAAAGCAGTAAATATTTAGGCAGATTGATTCACACACCTTATGCAATTTCATTGCATTTCAGTGTCATTACACTGTGAAATAGATATTTTTATTTGTTTTGCAGGCATGGGCTAACTTGTTAAGTTTAATTGCAAAATACTAAATTTCAAGATCTCCAGGCTTTCAGAATTTAAAGACTATAAATTTAAATTATGGACCTGGGTACAAACATGACAGGTCTTCTCTTTCACTGAAAAAGATAAAGGCAGACACACAAACATAAAGAAAAGGCAGAGATTGAAATCTGTCTTTTACATTACATTAAATAGAAGATTATCACAAAAAAAGTAAGCTTAAAATTTGAAATTTCCTGAGTTTCAAATGTTAGAGTTAGCTTATGCAACAATCTATTCTGCTATTTCTGTCATTGCTGCTATTCCTGTCATTTTTCTAGGAGTCTTGTAACCCTCAACAGTAACTATTCATATCACTTACTTTCTAAAGTAGAGAAAAGAAGATAATTATGCAGTAAGTGATAAGCAGAACACCAGAGCTCATTTTTATTTGTAGGTTTTCTATTCCAGTTTATTTGTGCATCTATCTGAACAGTGCATAGTTAAAAATCAAGCGGAGAAGATTATAAAAAAGAAATGGAAGATTACACAACAAAGAAATGAGGAAAAAAAATCCAGTGGCACTCAGCTGGAAAAAATCAAAGGAGTTACTAGCTGGAAAAATACCCAGTTTGACTCTGGTTATGTGGGAAAGATTGTTTTTTCTCATATGTAGTCTAGCATCAAAGGAGACATTAAAATCCTATATTGAGTAAGTTGTCAGTATTGGCTAAAACTGAGGCTCTCATAAAGAAAAACACAGGGTACATTCTCCTGCAATGCACCAATTTTTCATTTCACTGAGATGGAAGTTATTCAAGTGTGCAGAACCCACTAAGCCTTACAAGGAAAAGTTGAGGTTTAGGTAATGATTATAAGGGTATTTTGGGATTTTACCTCACTTTACACACTTCAGGGTCAACGAATAAAGAGGCTTTTCCAGTGGAAGAGCTGTACTATTAATAACTTCGCTGGTGCAATAGAAAGTCTCAGAGGAACATTCCAAACGTACTGAATACAAGTGGTCAGGCCTTTAACAGGATTTGGAAAAGCAGCTGTTATCTTAAGGTCCAGTCAAACGACAGCAGAATTTCAAACCCAGATACAAATTTCAGAAAATGCATTTTTTTTAAATGTAGCTCACTTTATAATTAGAGATCAAGGAAACTCGACTAAGTGATGAAAAAAATAAACCCAGAAGCCATAGCTGCCAGAACCTGCAAATATGTAGGAGTATGTACTGATAGTGCTGCTAGGGGACATCTCACCAGCCTCTGTTATATCACCCAGGGCAGCAAAGACAAACCAGTGATCGGGGGGATTGGGCTACAGGAACCCCTTCCTTTTGGTTAGAAAAAGAGACTGTTACTTAAAACTGCAGAACCTAATCATGGGGTTAATTTACAATCAGCGAGGTGTACCTAATCTAAAAGTGTATGTTTTAATTACTATTTCCATTTGGTTCAGCAGTTCTGTGAAAATAACTCTGAGAAATCAAGGGCATGAACACTGGGACTCCACAACACCTCTAGTAACAAGATCCCCAGTAAATTAGCAGATGTCTGAAGAAAGAGGAAAAATATTATGCTGAGTTTAAGTATTAGGACACAAGTGGTGGAGTTTTTTTTTCATTATGTGGCCTAATCCCTTTAGCTCTAAACTAAATTGGATGGGTCTAGGTACTTAATGATTGCAGTATATAATGTAATAGTATTTAGAGTTTTATACTCACTTATAGTACTATAAAATATTATATTGTCATATTATATGCTACTTGTAGTAGTACCATAGTCTAAGCTTCTGCACAATTAATTTTAGCACAACTATCTCTCTGAAAACATGCCCTTTTGATTCAATTGTGTGACTGACAAACAAGCACTGTGACTGGACTTCCAGCACCTGCTGTTAAGTGACAGTGCTTTTATGGAGGTCCCACTTGCATTATATTTCTAATAAGAAGCAAATACAGAGAGACTAATATTTGGAATGCAGTCCAACAGCCATGGTAACCACAAATGTAAATTGTAATAAGCATGTAAGTTTGATGACTACTTTGGAAAGAACTCCTATCAAGATTTCACCCCTCAACAACTCCAGACCAAACTTGTAAAATTAGCTCCTCGCTTTTCCTATGGACACTTGTCTGTTAGAAATTACCTCCTCTGAGAAGTACAACTATACCTTTCAATTACTACCTATGAAACAAAATTTTTAGCAAGCAAATCCCAAGATTGTTCTCAAGTATAGAGTCTACAGAAGCACAATATGTATTTCTAGAGGCCTCATAAATTTGGCAGATAATCAGGAAAAAGTTATTAAAACCCGCTGGTTCTACCAACTCATTAAATATTTTCAACATACACAGTCTTTTCGTTATGTATGAGATTTTTTATGCTTCTAAATACTATCTTTTTGGAACCTAAGATAGGGTAAATAATTGCAATGTATGGATTCTGTGTGACACTGAACTAAGTCAATAAAACTTGGAACTGGACTTGCATAGAATAACCTCAAATTTGTTCATATTTCTTAATAAAAATCTATTTTTAAAACATGCAATACATCTGTCAATATGCTGCAAATATACGGGAAAATAGTGATCTACAGTCAAGCAGTATAATGGAAACAAATTAGTTGTACACAGCTTAACTGCTAAAACCAGCTATCAGCTGATAATAATGTAAAACCTACTGGCTTTTAATTAAGTAAATAAAAGCTTTTCATCTTTTTGTATTCATTTATTGGACTGATATTTCAGGCCACAGAATGTTCAATGTAAAATCTTATTGAGCTGCTTCCTTCAAAGGAAGGGATTGTCTTAATTCATAAGAATTAATAAAAACTTTGTTAGGATTAAGTGTTCTCTTCTGTTGAAGGTTTTAGTAGAGAATTATGCAGATAGCATAGAATGAATTTAAATGCTCAATACATGTCTTCAATAGATAATTTCATTTGTACTCATTAAAGAACAGAGATAAATAATAAAAAGTTACAGACTTACTTGTTAAACTAAAATGAATGAGCAATAAACCTTATTGTGCCACACAGCAGAAAGATATTGATGGAGAAATAATGAATTTTGCATTTATGCATGAGCTAAACATACTGTGGAGAGCCCCACATGGAGGACAGAAAACCTGCCATTGGACCAATTAGTAAAATCAATACATCCTTTATTCAAGGATTGATTTGAAGATCACTGACTACTACCAAAATAACAGTAGTTCCACTGTTGTTCTGCAATGGGCCTAATCAAAACACGGAGAGGTGTGCAATTAATGGATAAAAGTTCAATTATGAATTGTTTCTCTTGTTTGGACAAGACAAATGAGGTTCAAACACCATCAGACAAAGGAGAGATTTGATCAATTACTTTGATCAAACTTTAATTATGTTTGCAGCAAGGTAAAACTCAGATGATTTTCAAACTAAGAGCTGGGAAGTCTCACTTAGCATAGACTTTAGGATCACTTAAAATTTCAAAGATTTTTAGCGTCTTTCCAAAATAAAGAAACCTACACTGCACCAATTTCCACTTTATACTTATTTGTCTTCTCAAACTGGAGTTTAGATCTTTTCCCTGAGTAGTATCAGACACAAGCAATTCCACTGGCTGTGCAAACAAAAGACCTGTTTGAAACAGGAGAGAGACACACACAGAAATTTTCAAGGAATATAATACTAATAAATGAAACAATAAAATGAATCCATAGAAGACAGAACATCTTGGACCATGACAGGGATCCTCATGTTCTCACATATTTTGTTGATTAAGGACAGATCTTGTTGAATGTCGGGCTTTCACCTTAAGAGAACAAGATTTAATCATTGTTTTTTCTAAAAAAATTAGTAGTTTGTGTGTCACAGAATCACATAATATGCAAAATACATTAAAAAAGTATGTTAGAATTTAATTCTTGAGAAAAGTCATATGAAATTAAACAAGAAGTTGTACCAAAGAAAATACTACTACTTTTAAGTTCTATGCTTAATTCTTTTTGCAAGTTGATTTAAATTCGAATTAGTTTTAATTTCTGATATGTCATTTCATTTTTGTAGTGACTGGTTTTCAGAACCAGAAATTGTTGCACAGAAATTAGATCCATTGAATTTTTTTAAGTGGCGTTTCAGTAGTATTAATTTTACTTAAGGCTGTGTTAAAATGATTTTTGCATATGGGAAGATTCCAGTATTTGCAACACTGTTGCACAAGTAAAATTGTTAAATTTATCTTTTTTGTTGCCCCTGTGCTAAATATTCAGATTCATTATTGCTTATTCTNTTGCCCCAAAAAGCAGGAAACTGCTGTTTTACAAATTTCATACACAAGAAATTTAGGTTATTCACTTGAAGAGAAGTGGCAACAGAAAAGTCTGACACATCTCTGAAAATGTAGATGGCAAATATAGGTGACATTTAGGAACTGATTATATGCCTTTTGACTTATAAGAAGATCCTTGACAAAATGCTTTGGATTAAAGCAGCAAATTTAATTCCCACAGATACAAAGATCAATGTATAAACATTGCACTTATAAAAATAATTCCTTATACTTACTTCTTCAGGTTATTTTCCTAGTTTCACACAGAACTGGGTCTTACTCAAAACCATATTGTCATATCGTTTTTCTGTGTCCTTCCACAACCTCATCAATTAACTATTTCACAACTTGCAATGTCTCAGTTTTAACTTCCAAAAATTGTTTTTGTTGCACTGTTGCAGGAAACTTGGCTTCTTTTTCCCCATCTTCCCCACTTTTACTAAAGTATTAGACTAAATAAAAATGTTAAATAATGTGAGTACAAAATCTTCCACAAAAGTCTAAGTTAGTAGGCCAGCTAGGAGGTTTATAAATACATGCCTCAACTACATGCAAGTATGGATCATAAACATTATAACCATTTTTTGTAATTAAAATATTGTGCAAGGTTTTGTTTCATTACGAGAAGGGCAATCATCTGAGAGTGACAATTGCTGGTCTGGCTGCATTCCCTGCCTGCTGTAGAGGTAACTCCCTTGTAAGGATATATGGTCAAACAAGTGCAAAAGAACACATGAAAATTATGTGTATCTATATCACTAGAGAAGCTGGATGGCATGATTCACAATTGCTTTCTGAAGATGTTTAAAACTTTTCTGAAAATAATATGATAAAGCAGAGAGAAGTGTTCTCTGCTGTATCACAAACAAGTGACTGGCCCAGAAAAGTCTAGCGGTGAGTGTGAAAAGGCTTGCACCATCTTATCCAAGGTAAATTCAGTGTTTTGACAAGTCTCTGAGGGTGATCTTGAAGGACAGGATAAAAAAATCATTAAAATACAAAAGAACCCACTGCCTTGGCCCTCAAGACCTGGTAATGTTACATTAGCCAATATTTATTTTGCATATAGGTCAGATGTCCAGGGTCATGTTCAGATCACATAAAATAGAATTTAAAAATATAAACAGAGAAAATTAAATTAATGGACATAGAATCTCATAAAAAAAGAGAGAAGCAAAAGGTGTGGGATGTGTGAAAAAGTTTAAAATATTTGAAGAACACTGTTTTCCCAGTTTGGCACTAGGAAACAATGGCAAGAAACACCTAAATCCAGAAATTATACATATTTTTGAATTTTACAACAACATTATCTTAAACCCACTCTATAATACTGCTGTCCTTACTAGACATACTCACCCCAGATACTTCGCTGTCCTGTATTAAATCACTCTGATATTGCTGTTGTTTTTCATAAAATCATAGAATCGCCTAGGTTGGAATAGACCTTTAACGTCATCAAGTCTGACCCTTATCGATATTTTATATCAATTTTTTTCCCAAAGAACCAAAATAATCACCATAATTCAGCAAACCAGTTGATGCCTTACGTTTTAGCTTTTATGTTTTTAAAATTCTGTATTCCTAGTGTGTAACTGTGAAGTGTCCTGTAGCCTGTGAGCTGCTGTTTTCTCATGCTGAGATAGACGTAACAAAGCCTCTCCAGGTTTGCTCTCCAAGGACACCCAGACTGTTCTAGGCCCAAAATGTGTAAATCAGCATCTTGACAAGGGGAGCAAGCTGAGGGGAAATTCCATCATTAGCTAAAGTTTAATTGGCGAAATTGAGTTGATATGCAAGTGGACCAAACCTATAAAAGTGTGAAGAACTCATGACTCGTCATCCATGTTGGGTGTAGCCTTTGGCCTGCTCTGGGTGTGCCTCTGAAGGCCTTTCAATAAATATCCACCTTTATTCCCTTACTCCTGTCTAGTCTCTGTTTCTAGGTTGGCCTCTTTAGGCATCACAGTAACGGCAATGGGAAGAGAAGTCCTGTGACTTGGGTTTAACCAAGTTATAAATGGCAGAGTGGAAGAACTGGCTCACACTTTGACTCATGCTCATGCTTTATCAAATCACACTATGACTAAACCATAGCCAGTGTTTAAAATCTGGAGAGGAACACACGGAGGAACGTTACACATTTCCCATCTTCATTTTAAAAACAACTGAGCACAAACCTGCTAAATGTGACTGTAATACAACCAACACCCTGACTGATGGCAAAGGTCAAAGATCCACTGGAGAAAATGAATTATTTTTTTAACTTATTATGGTTAAAAAGTATACAGGTGACTTTCAGAAGAAAACGATACTTCCCCCATTATCTTCTGAATTAATCTGAATCTCAGCAAGTATCCAAAAGGCCTTTTTTTTGCATGAATACATTACTCAGGAAGAGAAGTGAATCATTTGTAGCAGCAAGACATCAGCCGCCTTGCTTGTTATCTAAAAGAGTTAATTTTACAGCAAGCCACAGCTACTTTGCTCTGACTATATTTGGCGTGGGTTTGAGAATGTTTCAGAGGATTTGCTGCTTTAGTTCTTGTTTGCCTCTTTTTAACAAGTGTAAGATTATGGGCTTTAAAAAGAGATAATAATTCAGGAAAGCTGAAACAAGTTCTCTTTCAAAGACTTTAATAAGGATCATGACATTTCTTTTTGAACAAAAGCAGCTTCTCAATTTCTTTCTCTGGAAATAACTCACTTCCCCAGTTTAGCTTGATTTGTTATTGTTTTTGACTAACACCTGAATCTTCCTAACCAATTTTTGCTTATTTCCACAGTCTGTTATCAATAGAAGTTTCAAAATTATGAAAATAATACACTTTCTAGGCAGGTGGAAAGAAGAGAAAGACTTTAAAGATATGTTTACTCTGCCATCAAAAAGAGAAATGCATCACTATATGTGAATAATACTAATCTCAGAGCTATGCCAGGTACTGGCTCTACCTTGAAAATAACAGCATGGACTAGGTCTGCTGCTCAGGATTGCAAGGGAGTTTATACAGCTCTCCCTGACACAAATTTCCATGGTTTTACTATGGCTGGTATCTGAACTAGTAAAATTAAAAGTTGTTCAGGTGTGTCTCTGCAGTATCTACAGCTGAAGCTCAACCATACTCTTTTTAACTGCAAGCTAAGATGTTTCTACATAAAGCAGAAATTGGGATTTACAGAAATTACCAAAATTGCACTCCGCATACCCTGAAATACATGTAACAACCCCCACTTCCCCCCCAAAAAAACAAAAAAAACCCCACCCCCATAGGGAGACTGCAATTAAATAAACACTGAAATGGAAATGAAACAGTGAGATAACAAAGTTGTTCTCTTAACTGTCTCTCAAAAGAAAATTGAGGAATAGATGATTATTTGGATAAAACTTTCAAAATCAAATTTCTCTGGCTCATCTCAAAGCATCATCTCAGTCTGAACACCTAGGAAAAAATTATGGGCCAGCCAGCCAATCAAAAGTAAGTCATGATGACTTTGAAGAACTTGTCTGTCCCTCAGGCTGTGGCATAAATCTTCTAGAACTTCTGTAATCACCTGCAGGGTTGACTTCAACATGGGAACTATGAAACAACAGTGTTTTTTGAGACAAATCCTCTTTACATGTCAAATCTTGGTTCATTTATTTTATTTTAAACTTATGAGTCACAGTGACATTTCTGATACCCAAATCATGCTCTTTCTGCATTGCCACTCTCCTGGTTTCATTGCCATACAGCTGTTCTCATGTCTCCCGTTCCTGTAGTGCACTGCTGCACTGTCCTTTAGGAATGATGGCTTGCTTCTCTCTTCTGCCCCTTTCATCAACTTAAAGTTGAAATACAATGCAACGGTAATATCCATAGATTATATTTTACATGTAAAGCTTCTGTATCAGCACTGTAGCTGAGTAGGAAACAAATAAAGCAATAAAGCAACCAAGGACCAGGACACCTACAAGAATACCCTGAAAAAATATTTATTTACTCACCTTAAAACCAAACAAACAAACAAACAAAAATAAGGAAACATTTGCTCCTCAAAACTAGTTTTCAGTAAAAAAAAAATTACATTGGGGTTGATTTAGAACTATGTTGTCACTACCCCTAGCCTCTGAACTTTTATCAAAAGGTGAAAAACTGTAATTAAAAGTAAGCATTATACACAGACTCTCATCCAGACATGACCTTTAAAAACAGTTTAAAAATTTAGCTCTCCAGAGTTGCAGCAGCATTTCTATAAGTTTTTGGGAGGCCTTTGGGGGCCTTGAAAAGCCACTACAAATTGTAATTAGCTCTAGCATCACCTTCCTCTTTTCAGTCTGTTTCTGTTTTATCTTTTGTTCTTTTCAAAAGAAGCTTCTGGCTTTTACTGTGACAGTAAATTCATAAAAATGTTTTCAAAAATATTATTTCAATGACTCTTGAGAGAAAAAGTTTAGCCAAAGTATGAACCTCTCCATTCATCTATTTATATCTTCTAAAGCCAGGAGCCTACATTGCTGACTGTAAGCCACTCTTTTGCCTCTGATATTTCCTAGGCATGTTTATAGTCAGATTAAAAACATCTGCTGGACCAGGCAGATTTATCCACAGTTCAGCCAAAGCTCTTAATCAGATTCAATTTCCTCTTGTCCTGGTCCCTTTAACTCTCTTGAAGCTTCAACAATTCATCTCTTCCAAACCTGAAAATTACATCTCATTCTCAGATTCAAAACATTTAGATCCATTTCTGTAGCAAATATAAAAGCTCTCTGCACCTTCACAGGTCTCAGGTCCACAGATACTGTGTGTCTATTCCCTATGTGGCTCCAATCTACATCAGATGGAAAATTGCTTTCTGTTCTCCTTCCTTATTTTATGTCAGCAATTAGACAATAATGTCCCAGTCTTGCATCTATTGCCTGTGGTTGGAATCTTTCACATCAAATGATTTTCTCTACCTGACATTCCAAATCCTACCAAAAAATCCCTTTCTTCTACGACCACTTCGGTTCCACAGTCACAAATGTAAGCTGACCATGTTTAAGTTCATTATTTTTTATTTAAACTTTCTCATTGCATTCTACTCTTCTACACGTATCATCACCTAACTTTAATACGCCCCGCTGAAAGTAGCTTTCCCCAGTGTCAGAGTAAAAGATATAGGCTATATGATTTCATTGCTAAGGATACCAAACCCTGTGCACAGAAAATGAAAGTTTAACTCTAGGTAAGGGAAACTGATATTGCTCTGTAGTAAAGCAAAAAAAGTACAGTTTAACTGGAATTATTGTAAGAATTGGCATTCTTTGTCACAATTGTAGCATTCAAGGTAGTTGACTATGTAAGAACCTTTCTTTTTTTAAAGTTTTGTTTCAGATGGACTTTGACAAAGAACTCAGATAAATCTTGTTTAGACATTGTGTGACTCTCACAGCTCAAAGCTGATATCTAACCTTCATGTACTTCAAAAATAGCTTGGAAACACAACTAGAGTGAAGTTGAAAGGCTTAGCAAGCAAAAAAGCAGACTGAAAAAAAGAAGTCAGACTTATTTAAGGGTATTTTTAGTTATGCTGATAATTTTGGTTGTGTGACTCATACCTCAGGAAACCTTTGAGATGATAATCGTCAAAGACAGGTACCTTCTGATTCAAGAAATCAGGCACAACACATCTATTCACTGAAAATCGTGAGTTGGATGCACACACATCTGCAGTCTACAGTAACAGATTAATATAAACTCTAGATCCTAAAAAAAGAGAAGCAAGCACCAACCCCTCACCCTACTGCTCCTTTACTTGTCCCCAGGCTACCCCAAAGCTCCCCAATGGCTGACATTTATCAGTGGCCCTGCTCACGGACCCAGCAGCCCCACCAGCACTCACCACCGGACGGTGCACATCCCAAAAGGCTCGCTCCTGACTGTCAAGGATCTTCCTCTCTATCTTGTCTCTCTTCTTGTCAACCCTGTCAGTGTCGTAGGATATTTAAAAGAAACAGTGTTGATGACAGTAATTTTAAACATAAATAGTGTCCAACCACTTTCCCCCCCCTTCAAAAAGCATGCAAAATGAAAACTGCTCAACTCCAAAGAAACTTACTTTGCTTGTGCTTCAGCTTGCATAAAAATAAACTCCCATTTCCGAGCAAATGCTCGCTGTAGCCTGGCCAAACTCTCCTGAAAATACATCACAATTTTAGTGGGTTAGGTTACAAGTTATTTACTTTTTAATAGCTTCTGGCTTTATCTTTTCCTCCCCCCCACCAAGATGTAATACAAGTCATGATATTTGTGGCAGTGTAAACAGACCTTACTTATCTGATATAAAGTTTTTTCTTGACACCAAGTGAGATGGAATACTTTTGAATGCCTCGACTATTTTAGTTTTGAAACTCTGATAAAAAGGGTAGATGCATCTTTCAGCAGAACATGGGATTTCTGAAACATTTTTATATGTTGGGTGCTGGCTTAGGAATTTTGAAATAGTACAAAGAAACATCTTTGTTTTGAAAGTACGTAATAATGAAAGATAACAGCAGTTATCTCCATACTGGATGATCCACACAACAATTCCTCATCAGTCATCTATGCAAATGGTTTCCACTGAACAATGTTGGCTGCCATTTTTGGTAGTATAGCCAAACCTCCACAGCTATCCTCATTTTTATAAATGCAGACTATAGTTCTTCAATACTGTACAGGAAATGTATCTATCCCACAGCCTACTAATAATAACAGGAAGAACATTCATAAAATCTTTGCAAAATTCTTTCTTCCATTGGTGCTGGAACATTTTCACTGTCTCCAAAAGAGCTTTTTCAATCTCTCCCCAGCTTAAACAGCAGCAGTACGCAGTCTTCTTAACAAAAAATGTGTTGTTTTTACTATATTTCTATGCATTGCAAATGTATCTCTGTGCCATACTCACTGAAAATGAAGACTACAGAAAGAGAAGAGCAGACTTTCTAGAGATCTTGTCAATACCAGTAAAGGCTCTCATGAACTGTACACTGAAAGGGAGTTTTCTAAGGCATGTAAGAATAAAATTATGCATACCCCACAGCGCAGTACACTGAAAAACAAGCTTGTGCCAGAAGAAGCAATACAGTGTGTCAGCATGGTGCTGTGGCTGGAGCATTTGGTGTGTTGAGAGGCCTGGCTGACTATCCTGCTATCAGGTCACAGTGGCACAGCTGGACAGCTTTCAGCTCAGAGCCAGGGCTGTTTGAGAATTTTATGTTGACATGCTCATGAAAAATTCAGGAACTTTTTTGGGGGTAGAGTTGGAATTCAAGACATCTCTCTCCTTATCAATTGCCATCCTCATCAGCTAATCAAACTCCCTCTTTTTCAGGCTCTTCCTGGCCCCAATTATCTTACCTTGCCTGAGGCACAGCACAACCATCAGGGAGTAGCAATGCCTCTAGTCTGACCCTCTTGCCTCTCATCTAGCTGATGGGAAAAGGCTCAAGTGTCAGCATCACTTATAAAGAATGAGATTCATATTTCTACATCTATCAAGAGCTTTTGGAAATGTCACAGATCCTTCGTTCAAACCTTAAATGGTGTAGAGAACAACTGCTTCCAAACACTCCCAGTGAACCTGGGATTTGTGAAGTTATTTGTGATCCTGGCATCATGATCTGAGCAGAGTAAGATTAGAGATGGACTGTAATCTCAACATGTGTCCAGTTAGCCTTCACTATAGTCTCTCAAACACCATTTGAGACTACTCAGCAGTGTTAGACCCACAAGCTGGAAGAACTGGATAACTAATAAATTTTCACACATAATGCCTGTAGTTCTCATGCTTAACATTATTTCATGCGCTCATTAGGTCCAGGAGAGAAATTTACTTTTTGCCAGGTACTTACAGCTTCATAGTCTGCTAGTTCTAGCCTTGCTTTGTTTTGCATTGTCCGCTTGCAGAGGTAAACAGCTGGAAAAGAAAAAAATTGCACAGAATTTGCTACTATCTCACAAACACAGGAGATCAGAAATGAAGGCTTCATGTCTGGTTTAAAGCTAGCTTTTTTTTGTTTGATTTCTTCATTTGTTCTAAAAAGCTTTAAATATGGGATCAATGCTACCAGTATTGTAACTGAAATGATGGATCAGATACAGAGGTTCATTAAATAATAATAAAATCTGCTTTATGCAACAGACATCATATGCAAAATGCATGAGGTACTTGAGGTCAGGGTTTTTAATGGCCAGAGAACTAGCACATTAAAGAAAAATGGCAAAACATTTTTCAAACTGTGTGTGTATAAACCATAATGGATAAGAGTTTTAGCAAGAGCTGCTGCTGTATTAGTCAAACAGGTTTTAAAGAACATGAATACACGGTTTTATTTATTTCTACTCTATATTTAGAAAACACAAACTTTCAACCTAAGAAGATTTTAGCTAAAAAATAATTCCAGATAAAATTCATGTCTCACACAGATTAGTCTGCTATAACCAATATTTAAACCAGAAAATATTATGAGACCAAAATATGAAAAAAAGTGTGTCATCTATTAGATATGAGAAAAAAAAATCTTTCATTTATTTTCTAAATACAAAAATCCTTCAGGAGACCTGTTCTGCCTGCACTTCATTCAGACAGAGCAGCATCTTTGGTTATAAAATGCTGAAGTAAATTTCCAATAGACTTTACTTAGCAGCAAATACTTCAGAAACAACTCTGAATATTATACAGCTTCCTTCACCAGTGAGACGAGTGCAGCACGATTCCTAATTGTGCAATATTTACCCACTTCATTACTTCAGAGCACTGCTCATGTGTTAGATGGATGAATTTTTTGATCACAGCGTAGGTAAGAAATCCTTAACTTATCTGTTGTCTCTACAAGCAGCAAAAGGGGCCCATAATTACTGGTTGTGCTAAGGAATGTGCCTGCTCCCGGACTGCCAGCTTGCCTGCTACAGAAGCAAAGCCTCTCTGTGAAATAACTCCACATAGGAACTTAATTCTTCCTAACTAGGAAGAAGGAGGCGCTCATTTTAGATACAGCTTTGAATATTAAGGTAGTCAACCCAAATATAATTTAAGATTCCATGGAAATATTTATTCTTGACAAGTCACCTGTAAATGCATGCAAACCCACTCCAGTGAATGTTCTTTTAGTTGAATTGATTACAAGCACTTCTACCTGCAATTAAAGGTGTTACTTGATGTAAAATGAAGATATATTTAAATGCAATTTTTGTCTTTTCTTCCCCTTCTCTTTTTGTGTGTGTTATTTGGTCTATTTTCTTTCATAATATTTCACTTTCCACTCTCATAAGAAGCCGTGGTATCTTTCTCTATTCCCTGCACCCCCATATATCCCCTGGTTCCAAAGCAGTTTCTGTGTTTACAAAATATACAAAGACAGAAATATATCCACGTCACACACAGCAGACAGATAGCTTCTATAGCTTTCATGCATTTTAATACTATTATACACTTACACTAATCCATTGGCATGCATGCTGAAATGTCACAAAAAGATGAGGGGCTGAATTTTGGACCTTTTGTACCTAGGCTGCATTCACAATCAGTACAGTGGTAAGAGATTCTTAAGGAGAGAGAGGGTCCTTGTCATTTAGCTTTTTTTACAGTGAAGCATCTTCCTCTTTTCCTTCAAAATTGGTTGTTTTGTTGAACAAGAAAAGAAAAATCCCTAAAACCCTGGTAAATATTAGCAATAAAATATATACTTTATATAAGTGTGTAGACAATTCTGAGAATTCCAGGGGTCAGATTTTGTCTACCAATCTAATATCACCTGGACAGAAACAAAACAAGCTCCTGGTTCCTGCACTTGATCAAGACATTTAAACCACATTCCCATAGTCCCAGTACAGGCACTTTTAGTTAGTTTAGCTCCTCCTTGAGTCCCATTGTGGGCAAATTTTGGGATTATATTTCCTGCTACCTCCTACAAAAATCGTTGTTTCAGAGGTAACTGACTGTTCATCTTTCTGTCAGGATAGGTTTCATCAAAAAAGTGTCTTCAGATAACAGAGATTTCAACATTGGAGAAACAACCACCAGGTCACCAGGAGACAAATTAGCTTCACACTTTATTAATTTAATACTGTGTCTCCACTGTGTAACTCTACTGCAGTTATTTTCCCTGCAGGGTTCTTTTAATGACCTTCTTTGCTCCCAATCCACAGTAAATAGTCCATATAAAGATGTTTGGTTTTCATTATGAGCATAACTTGGCCAAGACTCAAAAAGTCATGTTCATCCCTCAGACCCCTTTTTTAAATCTGAAATATCAAGATCCCTTCCCCTTCAGAGGAGCCTAATGGTTATAACACCTGTGGATTGGATTCCTTATGTCAGAAATGTTTCTATGTGCCACCGTGGATAAGGCAGAATTATGCCCAAGGAAGATTTAGTGGGAAGTGCAGCATATCCACTAGAGTAGAAGAAAACAGTGCTGGAGGACATTCCGACTCTGACTCAATTTACGGCTATTGCTATGTGCTAACAATTCCATCCTCATAAAAGTGCATGTTCGAGCCTCTATTTAAGAGCTAACTGTACTGCCATGAAAAGCTGGCAGCCGCTCATGAATTTGTGTTCACCAGTTTATACTCTCACTATCATATTATTTGGCTTGTAAAAAATTCAGTAGCATGTTGGAAAGCAGGAATGTGAAAATCACCCTCATTTTCAGCCAGATCATTTGAAGACACAGAGTAATGAGGTTCTGTTCTTCTGACTTTTGGGACAATGATATTTGAAGCATGGATACTCCCACCTTTCACAGGCCCCCCTCCTTTTCTGCACCAAATCACACATGAAGTAACTGCACGTGTCCAGGAGCCTGACTTGGAGGATGTCAATCAGTTTCCCTCTCAAAGCAGAGTCAGGATCTCCCAGAATTTCAGCAAATTACAGTGTCTGCCTTTCTAATCCCATGTGTTGACAGTGTTTTTACAGCTTCATAAGAAGTACAGCCTGCAGGAAGGGTCTCCAACTAAAAGCTCCTCTATTTCTGTATATAGCTCTCTATTTATCTATCCCACAAAGGTCCTGGTCGGGGCCCTCAGTACACCAAGGAGCTGTGATTGCACTGAGCAGCCCATCTAGGGGCTCCACTGAGGCCTGTGTCCTGAAATTGTGCTCAAGCCCAGCTACTCCCCCTGGCACAGGCTTGAGCTGTGTTGTTGATACATCTCTAACCAGCCCTGTAGCCTGCCCATGCCGCTGCCTTGCTCCTGCCTGCACTGTGGCGAACCTCAGTTCTTGCTCACCTTCCCTTGCAGAGCTGCCCGCTCTTGCCACTCCCTGACAAGGGTGCTGAAAAATGCTCACCGTGGGGATGAATGATATGCAAGGAACAGGGTCTGATTAATAACCTCAATTTGCTAAATATGGACTGGCTTATACACTCTTATTTTTAGAGCCAGTGTATTCTGATGGATTTTGCAATCAACATAATTGCCTCTACTAAACTGAATTATATATTAGACGCTATAGCTTGTGCTTTAGAAGTGACTGATTACCATGAGAGAACAGATTTGCCAATAATTTTAAAGGCCATATTAATTTGTAACATTTGATAATGAAAGATGGTCAGTGATGTTTATAAATGGGTATTTGAACAACAAACCAGTATTGAAACACACTTCAGTAGCTGTGTGGTAAATACAGTCTACTAGCTCCTGGAAATTCTGTTCAGGCATTCACAAAATGTGGGCAATCTGAGAGTTTCAAGTGAGACTGAAAAGCCAGAGTTGTATAAAGAGGATGTCTGTGTTTTCCCTCTTGCAAGTTTTTAAACTGTTACACCCAAAAAACCCATTTTCATGGTTAGATACCTTTGTTTCCTATTCTTGACTGTTCACTTGTATTGAAAGCTTCTAAGAAACCTCTATAGATTTTTTCTTTTGATCAGATCATAGAGATTATGACAAGTTTCATTCTAGACTCAAGAAACTGGACAGAGTACACATTATACTATACACACTTACTCAAAAGACCCCAAAAAACCAAACCCAGAACTTTCACCCAAAACCTACACTGGGGAGTTTTATTTTGTTGCTAAACAGGGGCTAAATCTTCCCTTTTGCCGCAGTGGAGCAAAGGCCACAGCTAAATTCAATGGAAGTTCAGCTGTGCCTCTGAAGACCATGGATTATGACACCTACACACCCATTACCATGTACACAAACTCCTTCCATAATTGTCCCAGTGCCAGTGGTGTCACAGTTCAATTCACCCCAGACAGAGGGTGTGCTTTCAGTGAACGCTCGTTACCTCCACTGAGGCCAGGTTAAATTTACGTACTCCCTGAGCTGAAATCCTGTTTTCAGGGTCAGTGTGTATAAGCCTAGTCTGTGTCTAAAGAGCAAAGAAAACAGCAAGTACTGCAAGCTCTATGGGCTTCAAAGTGCCCTATGGGCAGACAGTTCTCCCTCTATATGCAAGTGCCTGCTTCAGATGGGGAATTACAGGACAATCAGCACAAAACATGACTGCAGGATGTAAAGCATGAAATTAACTCCCTTATTTAAACATTGGGATTTCTAGGGCTATTTCATGCCATCTTTAGGTCGCCTCTGCTTTTAGTCAATAGAAGAAAAAAATTGCCCTTAGCAACAGCTATTGAGTTTCACTTAGTCTTAAAAAAAATATTACAATTCTGGGGTGGACAAATGGGTCACCACAGAGCCCTGTGTATCTATAAAAGAACCACACTCTTTTATAAATGCTAATAACATTAAGTTAGAGGAAGACCATGATCAGTTTTATGTACATTAAACTGCCAAATCATCAAAACCTTAATTTATGAAACACTTCTCCCCTTCTCTACTCTTTACTCTTTGATCCTATTCTCTCCCATAACATTGCAGGAAAGCAATTTGATTATAGATTTACATGAGCAGAGGACTTTATTACATAAATCAAGGGCAAGAAAGAAACCAAATTTCAAACTACCAAAGAGATCAAGAACTAGAAAAAGGCAAATTCATCTTCAACATACAGAAGTCTTCAATGATGAACCTCAGAATTTTGATAAGAAATTTTATTTCTATTTATAAGGGACATAGATGCAGATTATCAATGCTTCTAAAACAGTTCAGCAGAAGCATGTACTAGGATTAGTTAACCTTTCTTATGTGTGCATACAAACACATCAGCCAAACATATTTTCCACACTCCTCATATTATGCACTCATAAGTTGCACTTTTATGGAAAGAATATTTCAGGTAAGCACAAAACTCTGAAGTGGTGAGATGACCGGAAAGCATTATCAGGAAATGCCTGCTGGTTACAGACCCCTCATTGCAGTGGTTTGTCAATGTCAGAATCAGCAAGGATGAGAACAAATTTCAGGCCATGCGTGTTGAAGGGAGACTTTCCTTTCATCATTTATATGACAGACATAGCTTCTAATGAGTGAATAATGTATCTCTGCAGAGAAATATAATTGTATACAAATTCAGAGTGGGAAAAAATACTGTAGGTCACCTCTTCCACCTTTCTGCTAGTATAAACGTCTTTCCTAAAGCTCATTTGATTCGGTTCTGCCCAGATCAAATTTTACGCATAGCAAGCACTGGCACCAGCCACATTTTTCTTGAGGGGCTGTTATTCTTGGTTGACTGTACTCCTCACTTAGTCCTGCCACCAAGGTCTTAGTCAATATATTCTGTATATGTAGCTTCCTAAAGGCAAGTCATTCACTTAAGGAGTCACAACCCAGTCTTAGCAACAATTTAGTATGTTACTTGAATTCTGGTGGGAAAAGTCTGTTTCTTACTACACCTAGAAATCTAGAAAATTTTGAGAGACAGATCCTTAGCGGAGGGATCTGTATTAGGGACTTAAAAGAATTGCTTGCAGGAGTCATTGCTGACATACTCCGACATCAGCTGTTGAAAAAATGGGAACTGGGAATCAAGATTTGAGATTACAGAACGGCAGAGTTCTCCAGAAACTATTTATACATTCTTCATATATTCTCATGGCATGAATTTTAACAAATAATTTTTTATTAATACGTGAAAATTTGTATCAAAAGTGCTTCTCTGCTACCAGTTTTGCCCCAAGCTATTGACTCACAGTTACGGGTGGATTTCCAGAGATGTTGAGCACACACAGTGCTCCAGCAGAGTTCAGGTAAGCAATAGGGACCAGTATTTCTCAAATACAAATCGCTCACTAATAAGCTGTTGCCAAGGAAATTCTTCCTGTGCATTTGGGCAAAGAAAATATAGAATGTATTCTCTGTACAATTCTCCTTCCAGTCACTCTATGATAAAGGGTACAGATAGACAAATGAGAGAGAAAATTCCTGGACTACTCAAATTTTCATAGAGGAATTTGAAGCTAAGCATGTAAAATAAGTAGGCAATAGACTCTAAAGAGAAAATTATATGAAAATTTTCAACATGTGAAAAACATGATACATGATTGCAGTTACTTTTTGTGCATTATGTGTATTTTAGCATTACTGCAAGTTTGGGAGAGAAGAGGGAAATGAGCAAGGGGAAATGGCTCATGTTCAGAACAGAGCAGCAGAGGCAGAACACAGAGAGGTCTCTGTCAGTTTACTTTTAAGTGAGAGGAAAGTATCATTAGGAAGGAAGTGTTGTTCAGACTGACTTGTTAGCTGATTATCAAGTAAATTTAGGAAGGAAAGTCTTATGCTTTCTTAAAAATGCTGGAGAATAACAATGAAACAGCTTCGACACAGCAAAAGTAAATGGCTACCTAATTTTACTGTAACACAGGACAGATAACAAAGTCATGACTATCTAAAAAATTGCAGCATTTATCCGGACAGGTATCTTACACTTTTAAAGGGAGCAATTAATCAAGACTTCCCCCAACTCCTGTGATTGCTCTAATTTCCTAGGAGATTGCCTTTGCAGTACATGACTTTACCTGGAAGGCTACTGAAAATATGTTACATTGTCAAAACTTGCCCTTCTTCACAGCAGCAGAATTTGAGAATTTGCTTCGAGTATACAAAAAATAGTCTCATTTAGTATCATTTAAAGATCACATGGTCAAGTGCTCTTAAACTCATGTTTCATTATCAGTTATTTACTGTGCTCTCTGTAACTTACCAATATTCTCCAGTCCTCCTCCCTTTTTAACTCATTTGAGAGAAATGCACACAAAAGAAATTACAATGCTCAAACAACATCCTGTTGCCAAAATGCTCAAACAACATCCTATATAGATGCAGTTGACTTTCTGTCTTCTAGTATGAGTCCAAACCTCCTTAAGACTGTGACTGTGGCACTTTCTAAATTTTATTCTTTGTCTCCTTTGAGCATATTTCTCTTTTTTTAATAGGCATTTAATTGTAAGAAAAAGTCTGGTATGTCACAGATACTTTTAAGTCTAACCAGCAGCAAAAGTTCACTAGAGAAAATGAGTAAAAATTATTCATTCTTCCTATTTTATACATCTGAAATTCCTATAAACCTCTTACATTGTCAAAATTGAGTTAAATTAAGCCTAAATAACAAAAAAAAAAAAA
>VWZT01005007.1:869071-893798 GCA_013397055.1 Pachycephala philippinensis
AATTCTGTCAGTTACAAAATTATATCTGTAAGAAAAGAGAAGATAATTACAAGCAGGTCACATGCTCAGCCACTAGCTGTGTTCATTTCAAGAGCCAGATTTTCTGAACTGAGATCCAATTCTATTTGTCACAAAACCCAATCATAATTCAGGAACATGACTTAACTCACAGGAAAAACAAAGTTATTTGAACTACCCTGGCCTTAGTAATACTAGTTGTTATTATTATTATTACTTATTTTCACTAAAATGATCATACTAAAACCAATGGGATTCTACAAAGAACAACGTGTCCTGCCTGGGTGGACTCCAAGACATATGGCATTAAAATGGGACTCCAACAGATGGAACTTAAGGACCTGCCTTTGTAAAAATTATTTGCAATTTGAGGAATCTCTTTTGACAACCCTTAAAGCATCATTTTTAAGTAAAAGGAGGGAGATTTCAGCACTTTATGAAAATTAGCAGTTTCTCAGTAACCTCCGAATGATCACAGCCAATATTTGGAAATTACAATCAAAAGGCTATTTTCCATTTTGACAGAAATTAAATTATTCCAAGCCCTGTTTTACCATGACGTAGCAGTGCACTACAGCTTTATTATAAGAATGTGTCTGTGGTTTTTTGACATATTGGAAGATTCTGTTTGTGTGTCTTTTTCAGTTATACTTTCTAGAGAAAAATATTTTTTTAAAGCAAATATTTGATATTACAAGCTCACATTGATCACATTATATTTTAGAGAAGACATTAACATATTATACAAATATGTAAGGATTATTTGTTTCTTAGTTAATTCTGGTAATAAACTAACATACAGTATCTCAATCTCATTTAATTTCCTGTTTAAGATAAATTATTTTCCTGGCAGTGTGCTACATTCTGGACAGTAGCCCAGCTATGGGTGAGTAAAGACAAATGGTTGGGATTAATTTTTAAATTAAAATAAAATTCTAGAGTATTTTCAAAGGCTTGTAAAATTAGGTTAATGCCAAAGAAAGTGATTTGCTTTGTTAATAACTTTGATCAAGGAAGATTACAGAGAGAATTTACTTTTTGCTAGTCTTCAGAGACTTCTAACGCCTGCCACAGTCATTAGTTTTAGAGGGAGCAGTTTCAATCTTATTCAGGACAAGTCCATGAAATTGGTAGCACTGCACAGCAGCATAATGCATGATAAGTATGAAATGCATTTGCATATCTGTAATAACATAAATTCTATTTACTATATTTTCCAGGAAGTAACAATTACTGTGAAAATCTGCAGAACCTATTTGGCATATATTTGAGGTGAAATTTATCCTTTAATATTCTCAAAATGTTTCAAACCTACTTTAGATTTGTTTTGGTTCCTTAAATATTTTGATTAAATATTTTGATTTTCCTGTATTCCTCTGATCACCATTGTTTACAGGGCAAACGTTGGTTTCTGGGACTCAGCAAATGTTAACCTGATAAGAACAGTATTGAAAAGGTGCCTTAAAAGTCTATTTTCCTGCAAATGCTCTAGCATTATCCAGTTCTGGTGACACACAGCCACCTTTGGTAGCTCCAGTGCAATGCTCTGGCCCTGTGGGTCTGTTTCTCACAGGATTGCACTTTTGGTCATGACATGGAATGAGCAATGAGATAGCAGGATTGGGGGGTTTGCTTCCCCTTCCTTCTCCCCTCTGCAACCAAAGAGCTTAACTCAGCAACTGAAACAGATTTAAATCTCAAAAGCTCTCAAGTGAGTACATTTGCTGTTCAACAAAGGCACCTCCCTGCGTGATGAAGACACTGATTCCAGGTTTAATTCTGTATGCCTGGCATGCAAAACCTGGACAGATTTCTATTTACTGACTAAGGTTCATAATTCATTGACCAATCCACTGATCAGCTGTGACAGGAAAGTTAGTGTCTCCTGCTTTAGACTAAAGGATATTAATAGGAACTTTCTCAGCCTGATCTCAAGTTCAGACATATTAAGCATATAATTATTTTTTAAAATCACCCCAGTAACGTGATACACATTACAAGTGAACAAGTCAATGTCTCTTAAACCATAGTTAATTACTTGCTGATCTTTAACATATTAGGGGACTATACTGAAGTAATAAATGGTAAATCAGTCATTTTTCCTTCAGTGACTAATTTCCTCACATGGAGTGGCTAAGCACACACGTGTGGTAAGAATCCTTCTTCCTTGCGAGCTCTCAATAACTATTTGCTGGACATCTTCAAATATTAGTAAAAAACCTGAACATTTTTCTACTCCTATAGGATGAGGAAACTGTCACATTTCCAAACTCTACTTTGAAGACACTCAGCTCTGCTGAGAGTCTCAGCTTAAAATTGCTTTATTTGGCAATGTATTTGAAATTAAACTCTGCTCCAAAAACGAAGGAAGCATTTATTGGAACCATCCATCCCTGAAGTCTTCAGCTCCCAAGGGCATAGAATCCAAACTATAAGTGAACACTCACCTAAATTTCTGAAAAGGTGTAAAAAGAGACTTTCATGGTCTGAGGTTTTGAAGACATAACCTATCATGTACATGCTCAGTTACCTAAATAAGTGACCTGGTCTTCAGATGGGCTCAGTACTTACAGTTTGGATTAGAATAAAAAGGAGACTGCTCATAGATCCACTTTCTATAAAAATTAGGTCATTATTTGATGTACAGAGGCACCTAATTTTGTTATATTTTTTTAATGAGATTTTTTCCTAATATATTACTACCTATTATCTTCAGATTTTGCCTTCTAAGTACACATCAGTAATTACAATATATAATGTATTAATAAACCCCCAAGGCACAGGCAAATAAACAAGGTATTTTCCAATACAGTTAATATTAGAACCACATTCGTTTTCATAATAAGTAATTTTCCACATGGTGTATTTTAGAAATAAGAGTTCTAAACTAGGCACATCTTTGGGTCTCAATCTGATAATAACCATTGCCCAACCACCAATAAATTGTCCTCTGCTTCACTGAGATTCTCTCACTGTAAATAACTACACTTGCTGGAGCAAACAGAGGATATAAATGGCAAGGAAGGTTTTGATGAGTCTTGAATTTTGGGGTTTGGGTTTTCTTTTCTCCTCAGATCCACTCCAAAATATGACTTTGACAAACTTCTGATAAACTTTGAGAAAGGTAACAACACATCCATTTCAATATCAGCAGCTCTTGCACAGGAATTACATGACATATAATTAGGTTTTAAACAGTGGGATGGTGAAACAAGACAGATGGCAACAATGCATTCATTAATATAATGCATAATTTCCAAAAGAAATAGGAAATATTTCTACACTGACCATAGTCTGTGTTTTCCGGCTCCCAACAATTTGATGGCCAAAAATAGGGTGTCTATAGACAAAACAAAGAAGTAGGAAACTCAAGTTAGATAATGCAAGCATTATACAGTCCTTGGATTGTTACTGGTTTTCAGAATCAATTTATATTTTTGGTACATCTATTATACTGTTAACTTGACATTTTTGATATAGGCATCAAAACAGAAAATTACGTTTGTACACCTGTTTATCATGCTAGTGCCAGAACTACACTGAAAAGAAGAAAAAAAAAAAAGAAAAAAAAAGTGGGTTTTTTTTGTTCTCAAAGTTAGGGGAACAAAACCCACAAGACTAGGTAGTGAAGTCTTTTACATCTTCCCTAGAAATACATCTCTCACATGTCCTGGAGAATCAGGTTTAGAAGGTATAAAGACAGAAGATCCTTTGATGTTCATTCGGTTCTTGATTTTTGAGAGTTTTCATTCATAGATTAATATTCATTATTTGTTTAAAAATGCCACTAAAACCATCTTGTTTTCATAAAGACATCAAAGTCTACTTTTTAATAATTGTTTACCAGTTGTGATTCAAAATGTGATTTTTTTGTTTTAAGGGAAAGACAATTAAGTACCAAAAACTACTTCAACACTACAATTATTAAAACTGTACTAAATGTATTGTTAAAAGAATTCACTTTTAACAAATGAAGAATATAAGACTGTATAGGCATTTTTCACACAAATAACTTCATTTTTAAAATAGCAACTTTTTGTTAAAATGTAAATGATTATAGCATTTTTTACAGAGCACATCATCCCTGTACAGGCCATTCACTTAAGAGCTGGACTCGATGATCCCTGTGGGTCCCTTCCAACTCAGAATACTCTGTGACTGAGTGACTGATCTATATATAAACACATACATATATATACACACATATATATACACAGACACAAAGAATTATATAATATTTGAGTAGTTGAATGAAACTCATTAAATCTGCAAACTGGTTTGAGTGGTATTTCAAAACACAGGTGCTTCTTCAGGAAAACTTTCTGCTTTACTCTCTATTTCTTATTGTTTTTTTTCAAAAATCTCCCAGCTGCAAAAATGGAAACCTCTTTGCTGCCCACTTCCTTTCAAAATTTTTTTAATGTTAATCTGGAAACCAACGGGGCTGAAGGGTGACACATTCACGCCAATTGTCAAATTAAATATATATTGTGAAAAATCTTTTGACATTGTAACATTGACGCATCAAATTTAATAGAAGCAATTTAGAACTTGCTATTTATCAAGCAACAGCAAGGAGCTACAGGATAAAAAAGGAACTATCACAAGCTAACTTCAAAGGCTAAGATGTGTTTCTTGCAAGCTGTTTTGTACTTTGTAAGAGAGAAACAATAAGAATTCTCCGATCAACCACTCCTCCACAGTGCCACTGAAATCAAAGCGACCAGTAGAACCACATACAAGCACAAGTGGAAAGAAGATGAACCCCTAAAGAATGAATTGCAGTACTCTGAACATTTTGAAGCAGCAATTATAAAAGTAATTTAATACTTTTATTTTTATTCATATAAACCGAAAAGTCACCATCATTGAAATATACAGTTTACAAACTCAAAAGGGAGAACAGTCCTTCCTTAGAGGCATGAAATGTATCTCCAGAGAGGCCCAAGAAGAAAAGCACAGCTACATCATTTCTCTGCTAACAGGAAGGTTAACCTCTGTTTACAGGTTCAAGCTGAGCTTCTGAAAAAAGTATGTAGTGAGAGTTACTAAATACATAGAAACCATATCCGCTCAGGCAGCACTCCTGCTGAAACTTTTCCAGTTGTGGGCATACTTGCTGCAAAATCCATATTAAAGCTCCTCACACATACTTAGGATTTCTCTTGACAACTTACTTATACTCCCATCCCAGCTGAGATTAAAAAATAAATTCTATCTTCTGACTCAGAGAAAAATCACAAAATTTGCATGCAGCATTCATTTCACAACAGGCTATGAACAAATACTATATTTTCATGACTATATATTAGTGATGTTAGAGGAGGACTCTGTTGTTTCGCACATAAATGAAAAGCTACGTGTGGCCAGTGTACTGTTTTCAGTATTTAGTTCAAATGACACTTTTAACTTTTACTGAAACTTGCACTTTGGTGATGAAGGCAGTGTGGGCACTAAACAGAATATGGGAAAGGAGGCATGATCTTCAGTGTCGTGAAATGTTGTCACTTTAGCTCACTAGGAGGCAGAGATGACCAAGGCTTTTCTGAAGGATAAAAAGGTGCAACCTAAATGTGGAGAAGAGATCATGGAAAAAGCAGAAAATAATGCATTGGCTACTAAGGATGAGTCTAAGCCTCCCTGTGCCAGGGAGATAAAAGCAGAAAAGATAAAACAGAACATGAGTTTTAATTAGCAAAGCACACGATGAGCCATATTAAAAGGTTTCAATGATTTGTGATCAGGTAAGCCAAAAAGAAACCCCAGTAAAAGGCAGACATTACAATATAAGAAAGGGGTTCAAATAACAGCTAGCACAGATAAGTACAGAAGATTATTAAATGCCTTCCTTGTCTGAGCCTCCAGAAGGAGGGAGACTGCGGGCAGAGAAAGGTCTTTCTGCCCAGGGAATGACACACAGGCATGAGCTCTCCCTGCCCGAGCTCTGAGCTGGGCAGGCACAAGCTGTCTCTGAACTGCGAGCCGTGACCCTGCCTGCCCGCTGCTCGGATGCGTTTAATGGCACTTGCTGACAAGCACAGCTCATCCGCTCAGGCACTGCAACGTGGCCAGAGCTGGCCTCCAGCCAGCGGCCTCCCACAGGGAACAAAGTTCAATTCCGCCTGCAATCAGCTCTGCGAACATGCCCAAAATTAATTTGGACATGGAAATAAGGCTACAGGGCAAAGCACAGGGGGGAAAAAAAAAAAAAAAAATCAGGGAGGGAAATATTTTTATGAGGTCAGACAGTTCAGGTTAGAAGGCTGATGAAATTCAGCATAAAAAGCTTAAGGATTTACTGAGTTTTCGTGTGGGTAAACTGTGTTTATTTCTGAAAAAGCAAAAAAAGCCTCACCAAACTAAAGAATGACTCCAAGTTCCTCAGGATTGTGATTTATATGCATGTGTACATATTATGATGAAATTCTTCCTCTGGTATTTCTCTTTCTCCTCTATCTCCAGTACTCTATAACAATTACTATCTAACTGGTGAGGGTTATCAAAAGTGTTGAAATATCTGCATGACGTTTAAAGGGGTGCAAGTTACCTGAAGGGTAATTTATACACGGAAAAAATATTCATTCAAGTGACCTTTGAAACACAGACAGTTATTTTTATTAAAAAAAAAATCACATAAAGCAGAGGAGCTTCAGAAGATTAGAGCAAAGGGAAGAACGGTATTTTCCAGAAAAGATAAAAAGCTTAAATTTTCTGTTTTATAATCTTTCTATATCTACTCTCTAGAGTGAACAGTTGTAATACACTATATGTTTCTAACCTTTGCAAGCTAAAGATTACTAATATTTTGATTTTTCAAAAACATGTTGGGTCACTGAAAGTGTAAAACCCTACTAGATGAGAAATAAACAGTAGATGCTATATATTTTAACCAAGGAAAAGTCCTACATTACTTTCTTACTAGCAAGTAAAGACTTACAGCATCACCCTAAGATATGTGCTCAAAAGCAGCTACAGCTGCTGATAAAATTGTATTTGAAGAGTAGATATCTATTATTCACTTTCAAAGCAGGAAATGGCATTGATGTGTGCAGAGATAAGGAAAACTCTCCTAAAAACACGGATAAGGGACAGATTAAGATTTAAACAGAAAGAAAGTCCAAAATATCAAGAAAAAAAAACTTTAAAAAACCCTAGACACTGAAAAGAAACCATGCTATAAAAATCAGTTTCTGATTAATGGACTTTTGTAATGCTGTATTGACAAGCACCAACAATATACATGCATATAGTTAAAATGACTGATTTTTTCTAAAGGAATATTCCACATTTTCTTGTCTAATTGCTTGGTTTTAACAGTCATAAAATTCTTAAGTTCACCTTGTTCCTTATTACAGACATCAAACACTTTAATCACATAGCACGTGACTACAATACATGTGCTGAGTTTACATTTCCATTTTTGTTTCAAAAGTCTCCACACAATTTCATGCTCCAGATATTTAAGAGTCTCTGAGAAGAATTTGCTAGAGAGGTTATCCATGAAGACTACGGGAGAAAGATTTGCCTTGTTCAACAAAGAAGGATTAGGTAATAAGAGTCTGATAAGAAGATCTCTGGTCTCATGGAATGAGGTCAGGAATGAGAATAGGAGGTGTGTGCAAAGGAGAGAGCTGCCTGTTCTCATCTGATCTATTAAAAAAATCCCACAGCAATGCAGGGAGGCTTTGCTCAGATAAATTACCTTCTAAATAGCTAGACTGCGCAAACAAAGCTTGGTTCAACGATTTTTACAAATCACATTTCCAAATACATTTTATAACATCCCCTGCAATGTCATATATTCCTATAGCACAAATATTACACAATCTGTGTGCCTTGCTCATGATCTGGAAGCCCATAAGTGAAGATTTCACCCAGGAGAGGTATGGATGTGGTATAACATGTACCATAAAACCACCATTTTCAGAGAAGATGGTGAAATACTGATGGGGTTTGGTTATCTTTCATGAGTGTAGAAAACTTGAAGGAATTATCATACTTCAGAATTTTACTTTTCCTCAGAAGGAAATATGAAGCAGTTCATCATGAAGAAGTATTAAAGAGGGAACGTTTGTCATTTTGCCATGACATCCCACTTATAGCTGAAGGAAGGTGGGTGGTAGAACGGTTTAGGGAAAGTCAAGTACTGTTTATCAGCCCAGGCAGAAATAATGCTGCCAGTTTTATCAGGATGCTTTTGAGGCACTTTTTTTAATTGTAGGTGTAATTTGAATCAGCAGCCAGGACAAGTCAGGAGCTAGAGAAATAAGGCTTACCTAGCACTGCATATGTGATTGCAGATACATTTAAGCCTTCAGAACAAAACAGTCACAAGGATCTTTATGCCTTTTAAGCAGAAAACTGGTTTTGCACACACAAACACATACTGGTTCTCTTGCGTTATACACTAATAGCATTAGGTAAACCTAAACACATAAATCCATAATCCTTCTGTAAAAAGTCATATGAAACAAAATCCTGTAAAAAGCACATATTCCACAATAAAGAAACTAGCAGCACTGGCTGCTATGCACCGTAAGCAATCCAGTGATAAAGTAAATAGATCAGCTTTGGCTCTACCTCAAAATTAATCAATAATAATATCTGAGCTAATGAAACAGCCACTTGTAAAAATCAGTGTTGCCCATCAGTCTTTATAAAACATGATTAATTTCTATGCATTAAACTGTATTACCGAGGAGGGAAATCACTAAGCATCTTTCAGCTACCCCTTGTTGATAGTAATAAGAAAAGAGTTGTTGTCTCTGAAGCTGCTCTGTTCCACTCCACGAAATTTTTTAAAATCCAATTACTTGGATGGGGAAGGAGTATTTGAATCACTTATAAACCTTCACATATTACTGCTATTCTTCTCTCAGGCACCAGGGAGTCTTTACAAACAGCAGAAATCAAGCCTTTGCTGAAAAGTTGTTATGCACAATCTCAAATGGTTTGCATGATGGATGGCAGAATTCACTGGCATGCTGTTTTACATTCGTTGCACTTGACAAAAATGATTTCTTGGTAAAGTAAAAGGGTAAGATTGCTAGTCTAGCACTGTCAAGCCCATACAGGAAGCAAGTAGTCCTCCATGGTTAGCTCAGAATCATTAAAAAAGAGGTTGAGGAATTTGGAAACAAGATTTTGGCTCTGTGATTCCTCTTTTCTAACTTGAAATAAGGATGAACATGGAATGCAGTGTGGGGCAAAGTCTGAGTAAGGAGTTAAAAAAATTAAAAGTGGCACTGACGGGGCAGTCAGAAAGACACACGGATTTGAAAACTTTTTCCCTCAGAAACCTTAACAGAACCTGTATATGCTGAGCCTGACCTGAAAAGATAACGAATTGCACCTGCAACTGCCGAAGAAAATCTGCCAAATGCTGGATAAGATAACCTGCTTCTTTTTCATTTCTAAAAGCTGACTTCCAATACAATCCTTCCCTCAAGGCACAGTAGATGATCCAGAAAGGCCCTGGAGAGTGGCTGAAGAGCTGTGATGTTCAGCCACAGACTCAGCGTTCAGAATGGCCAGAGGTCGGTCCAGAATGAGCCAAGAGCTCAATAAGGCTGACTCAAAGAGATGCATAAAGCAATGCAATTCCACCTGAGACATGAGGTGTTCACAGCACTTCACACTCCAAACTATTTTCCAACAAAGATATTTCAAGATCCTTACAGTGTTTGCTACATAATTTTATACCCAATTTAGGCATGGGAAAACAAGGCCAGAGAGGTTAAACGCATTCGTCGAGAAAGTGTTCCCAGTGGTAGAACAGGAGAAGACATCAAAGCCCACACCTTCATCTTTCCAAGGTCCATGAATTTTGCTGCAATCTTCACCAGACTTATGCTTTCACAAGACACTGTTCCTGTTTTCACAGTTTTTCTTAGATATTTGTGCCTTTCATCTTAAAAGTTACAAAACAACAGCAAAACCTAAGCCTCATCTCTGAAAATTAATTTATGTTAAATCATTAATTAATCTCACTTAAAAATGGGAGCGTGGCTATCACTAGTCTCGGGTATCTAAGGAGTTTGTTTACAGCTGAAAGATATTAGGAAATATTATTTTTCACTGTTAACATTGAGAGACGCTATGCATTTAGGACTTGTAGAGGAAATCAGCATATTTTTCTGCAGGATGATATTACAGAAGCTTACCAGCTGAGATGGCAAGTCAGGTATTCCTCACCAAGATGGACATATTATCACTTGTATGGACAAAAGCGAAACATCTCCATGAGTAATCCCTGGCCCAGGGAAGATATGCTTTCTAAGACACAGCTTGCTTTTCTTATTTGGGCCCCTCCTATCTATTTGCTCTCAGGTACAGGAAGATGGTGAGCAAATATTCAGCTCTTTCTTTCATCTCAGGTTTAAATTACCAGGAAAAGGCAACGTAGCTGTTTCTGCTTTTTCTTATTGAGACTAATAAAAAAATTCCTCTCTTAATAAGGCAATTAATATTTAGATTCAGCTCCTTTGAATTAAATTGATAGCACAGAAACTAACCTAATTAACACCTGAGTAGGTCAATGAATGATCCAGAATTTTTTATTTCACATTGTTTAAAAAAAGCAGATGTAACTATACTCTTGCCTCCTGATGGCAAGAGTAATAACAGGAAAAGTATAATTTTTGCCCATAAGAGGGCATTTGTCCAAGTGAAGCACAATCTCCACTGCTTTTAGCTATTTCTATACAACAGAAGGTGGTTTAAAACAAACTGGAGATAATTTTACTGTCAGGCGGGAATGTGTCACCCTTTGGAAAACCAAACACCAAGCGCACGGAGAACATTACTATAGCTAGTCTGTTTTTTGTAGGTTAGGTCTTTGTACTGCAAAGATTTCTCTGCAGGCACGGCTTCTGAACTTCTCAGTGCTGGCAGGTGCATGGTTTCCTCTTTCTATTAAAATATGCAGAAATTCGTTAATCCTGTTCAATACTTAGAGGGTACTATTTGCAAAGAACCTGAACATCTATTCTAGTGCAAAATTCACACATTTGCAGTCAAACTTTCCTCCCCATTAAATATGCTCTCTTCATCTTCTAATTTAACAATTCAGTAACAGATTTTATACTAGCCTTATTTTGGTGGGGAACATGGAGTTGTAACCAATAAATTTTGCTGTTATAACTTCAGTTAACAGTATGTCATCACTATGAATGTTTTCTCACCCTATACAATGAGGTGCAGCTGAAGCTGCATTGTCACAACAGCAAAGTCACATTGTTGGCATAGGAATAGCAATGCACAAGGTACCACAGAACAGCAAACAACCCGAACACTGCAGATATAAACTGAGAAACACTCGATTAAAGCGTCTTATTTCATATGCATTTGTCAAATAGGTGCAAATTCTCAACTTGTGTAAATAAACTGAGAAGACTGTACAATCTAGCCCTCACTGAAGCTTCGTGTCCAAAGCTCACAGCAGGGTAGCTGCAGTACTCTCAGTGGTCCACAGAGCAGGTAATTCCAGTCTGTACTTTCCTTCAGTCAGACTATCGTGCCAGCAGAGGTGCTTATTTCTCATGCTAGAGATGGACGCCGGCCAGCAGTTTTGCAGAATTCAATGACTAACACTCCTGTAAGTAAGTACTATTCTCTGAAAAAATAAGTCCTTGTATATTTTATTCTTCTGGACACCGCTTATGCAGACACCAAGCCAAGAACTGGAGCCTCAACCACTCCACGATTCCTTTCCACTTACCTCATAAGCACATCAGCAAGCCCCTTCAACCATGTGCCATCTCTCTTCTTTATACTAAGCATTGAGAAGAACGAAACCTTATGAGCTTAAAAAAACCCTTTTCCCTCAAATACTCTCTCCAGGATCAAAGGTAACTGAAGATCTAGGGGAGGAATGCCTGGAATGCCTGTTCTTAGTATTACCCACATACACATCTAACCTTCTGTTCCACTAAGAACAAGTTTTTTGCATGGTATGACTCAGAGGATCTAAATATGAAAATAAGATAATATTGTTTGCATGTATGCAATAATAATTCTCTTTCTTGCCAGACTGTGCTGTGCATATTTAATTATATTCATGTTAGGATTTTGATTTATACAAATATTAAGAGTCTTTCTCTTCCCTAATGTGGGTCTATAGGACTTAAGCCAAAATATTGGTGCAGGTATTGTACAGAGGTTAATATAATAGTGTTTGAAACTGTGATTGGTCTCCAATCTCCAGTTTTCTGCTGCATTTTAAAGATCACAATCTCAGTACTATTTTATTCTCAATGGCTTCTTATTTAAACAATCTTTAAGACAAAGCTTAGACCTATGTATCTTGAAGGCAGTAGATTTTGTTCTATCAGATGTTATTTTACTGTGAGTATTTAATACAGTTAGAAGTAATAGAGAAGAATTAACAAACTCTATTTCATAATGAGAGTCATCATATCATTTCAAAGCAATAAATACCTAGAAAAGACCTTGAAGCAGCTGTTGGTGATACTTACCAGGAATACCACCTAACAGAAAGAGCAACACAGAACACAACCACCATTGGCACACAACAAGAAAAGTTAATTCCTTCTGTTGAGTATGTAATCTGGTACTTTGCAGTCATATTTGTTTCAAGTCATTAGCAATATTGTTCTGCAAAATTCTAGCCCACTAGTCATTATTAGAAAAACAACACTTCTGCTCCCAGGGCCTTAGTTTGAAATTTAATCAAATAAAATACAACTATGTAGGTTTCTGAATAATATATGTGCAAGTGTAAGTATAGATATACACACATGTTTATGCTTCCAGCTTGTTCTGAACCATCTGCATGATTGTTGTACACAATGGAACTGACAGACCAGTGTAAAAATGTGTCTGCACTTTCTAGAAGAATATACACTACTCCCATACTACTGAGTTACCAGTAAGGAAATTCTCACAAGAGAAGAAAAACAAATATTACCCTCCATTATTTATCAGATTTCTGCTATACACTTGATATTTAAAATATCTCCCCCCTTCCAAACTAAGACTATACTAGGAATAAGAGGCAATAAGATAACTTAGTTTACTATATTTCCAAAATACTGCATTAATTTATTTCATGAGAGATAGTTCCACGCTTAGCATTATCACATTTTTATTCCAGATATCAAAATGGTCATTATCATCTTCACACTTTGCTGACAATTTATAAATAAAATCTGTCTACCATTTTTTATTTTTAGGGGAATTTCTACTCTTTACCAGGTTATTTAAGAAACAAAGTATGGTTAAATTTGCTATGAACTTTTCTGTAAGGCCTTTGAGCCTCCATTTGTGCAAGTCAAGGACATATTGAAAATACTTACCTGGAATCGATAAAAGGTGCCATCATCCTTCAGTGTTAGAACATGATCTGAGATTGGAAAGAAATAGCCATGTGCTGCCATCAGAGTTCCCAAATGCAGAGCTTCAACTGTTTCAAGAAAAAAAGAAAGATGAACTGAAAAAGTTATTTAACTTCTTTTCAGCAATTCAGTTTTGTTTTAAGATTCACCTGATACCTTGCAGATAACCCCTTTGTTCTCAAAGTCCTGAAAGAGCTGTCTTTTTCTATGTAATATAATGATGCAACCAAAAAACACTGCACTTTCCTTAACAAATAGCTTTTAAGTGTGCCACTTGTAGCTGCAGCTCCACTACTTATACCGACATTAAAAGGTAGCCTTAATGTTCACTCACTTGTTCTGAAGCTGAAAACACCTATCACTTCTACCCTGATGGTGCAGCCTGCTTTTCTTCTTCAGAACAGCTTCTGATTATATGTTAAAATAGTTGATTCCAATTACATGATATCTTCCTCACTAGCTTTATCAGAGCTGCTGTAAAGGATAGAGATTTCCTCAAAAGTTTCTTATTACTGGAAAAATAGCAAAGGATAACAGGATCCCAGAACAGCTGAGGTAGGAAGGTACCTGTGGAGGTCATCTTGTCCAACTCCCTTGCTCAAGCAGAGACACCTTAAGCTACTTGCCAAGGACCTTGTCCAAGTGTTTTCTGAATAACTCAAAGGAGTGAGACACCACAACCTCTCTCAATAATGCCCAGATTCATATTCATCCTCTAAGGAGTGCTCATTCATTCCTATTGCTTATAATTTGGCTTTCAGCAATGACAAGCACAGATTTGTCTTGTCTTGACTCTGAGAAACACCACTGCAGCACCCGACCAGCAGTAAAGCATCATCACACAGAAAGAAATGCGAGTCCTGATATCTGTCTTCTTGATGAGAAACACAGAAAGAGACATTCAGTTATGTTTCACCAATTATTTTCAATAGGAGAAGGCTCATTTATTTACCCATACGTCATCAGCATCCCAAAAATTTCCCTCCTTCACCCTTTGCTCACCTGAAGAAGACATTGACTTGCATAGGAGATAAGAGGAGAAGCAGTGGGACATCTTTAGGCTAACCCAAAGCCAGCAAGCATGTGAAAGAACAAAAAAGGGGATCTGGACAGTACTTTACTGAGAGCACATAACCCTATCAGGGTTTATTTGACACCAAATATTTATTGCAAAATACAACACACCCTCTCTGGCAGTGAGCTCTCTGGCCTGATGTAAAACACTGCAATGCTGTTTAGACTTTTCCCAGTTGCAAGCCTACAAGAAATCTCTCTAACAGAAGGAAAGGAGTTGTTTTGTTCCTTGTGCTTGCGATGTCTGTAAATCCCCATCTGAACTTTGCCCTAATTCTAATACAGTTATATATTGTTGTTACTCATTCATTTCAAGCTGCTAAATTCTATTATCCTTTGGTTCAGAAATTTTGAGTCAATGCTTTCTGTAGTGTGTCAGTAACTCAGATTTTTTTACTTTGTTTCAATTCATCTGCCTTTTAATTTCATTAAGCTCTTCTTTGTTCTTCACATTGTAACTTATTTCCAATTCCAAAAAGTTTTATTTTTGCATGTATTATGTATGTTTGTGGAATGAGAGAAAAACAAGGAAGAAATGTGCTGACTTTTCTAGAGAAAGGCTTTCTCAGGCAAAGGTGACAGGGCTTGCCATGGAGCTCTGACACAGATGAGAGGGCATTCTCTTCTGATTTAGCATACACTAAATAGGCTCCAGATTTGTTTCATGTGCTTCCAGGATTCCGAATTGTAATATTTTTCAAAATCACAAAGAGCTTACATTATTTGCTTTTACCCAGCTGTTTTTAGGACATCTGGACTACTATGTCCAGTTACGATTAACATGTCCATTGCAGCACAAGAAGGATATCAACAAACTTTGAGTGAGTCCAGTGGGAGTCCACCGAGATCACTAGGGCTGGAGCATGCACCCTGTAAGGAGAGGCTGGAGGAGCTGGGCTTGGTCAGACTGAAAAAAAGAAGGTTTTGGAGGTGTCCAGAAGTACCTTTCCAATTCCTAAAAGGAGATTTCAAAATGAGGGAGCCAAAACCTGTATTGAGTTTCAGGGCAATAATGTAAATAAATTAAGAACTAAATAAAAGAGAAAATGGTAATAAACCAAACCAGGTTTAGTTCTGACTTTCAGCCAAGCAGCAGGAGAGGCTGCCCAGACACACTGTGCAATATGCATCCTTGGAGGGTTTCAAGACCTGAACAGATAAAGTTCAGGGCAACATGTTTGACTTTACACTTTATACTGATTTGAGCAAGGAGTTGGACTGGAGTCCTCCTGAGGTCCCTCTCAGCTTGAACTGTATTACAGCTCTATGACTCTAGATGGGTCAAGCAGAAGTGCAACACAGAACATAAAAAAGGGATGAAGACAATCGGAAAGAAAGTATTTGAAAGCTCCTGCCAGAACAGCCTATACTCCAGGCAAGGTTGGATACAGTAGCAGTAAGAGCTTGTATTTCTCTCATTGACCATTGAGTCATATATGCAAGGATACAGTCACAATAGTTCTCTATGAAAAAATGGAAAGAGTGACTTGGCCTTCTTCAGAAGCCAACTAAAGTTATTTAAGGTCTGAATTAGTCCCAATGGCATCCTATATCTCTTCTCCAGTCATGTATGGAGACTAAGGTTGTTATACTCTTACCTCAGGCAATCTCATTCAGCTGGAATCCACATTAACTCAATGTTAAGGTATATCTTTGTCCCTTCAGCCACTGAGCCTTAATACAGTCATCTAAATTTCTCTTTTTCTTTCCTTAACTAATAGACATTTAATTTTTATTTTTTATGGCTATCAAACCATCAATTTATTCCAGCATTACATGAATAAAAATGCACAAATACTCCCTTTTAATATCCACCTGAGATCCACTGTAGCTCACACCTCGAGTGTTACAAAATTATCCCCGGTGAGTAACAGCCACAAGACTGTATTCCTGCCTCACACCAGGATGGTGGAGGACTAATGCTGATGCTCTCTGTGCAGCAGCTGTAGAACTACAGCACAGAAAGAAACTCGGCTCTCAGGAGGTCCCTAATCTCCAAGCAAGAGGTTGTCCAGTGTATTACAGGCAACAAAGGCAACGCTTTGATATACATCTCAATTTGATAAAATCAGACTGAAAAATAACTCCTGTAAGAAGCCAATGAAGTACAACACTCGGCTTTAGGAAACAAACCCATGAGCTTGAAAAGGAAAATGAAGCCAGCAGCAGACTAAACCAACATGCCTAAATTCCTAGAATTTAAATACAGACATCTTCTATATTTCCCAGACATTCCTGCATATGAAAATAGAGGATTTTCATTTAAGAAGCAAATTTCATCTGGAAAAATGGCAAATGTAGATTAGGAACATCAAAAACGTCTATGAAGTGCATTAGATAAGAAGAAAAAAGAAGTCTGAAAGAAATGTTTTTAGACATAAGGGTTGCCAGGTAGAAAGAGCAATGTTTATATGTATTCAGAAAACAAACTCAAAAAATTGGAGGAACAGACTACAAGAAAAAAAATACTGGTTTTTTAGATGGCAAGTGTACACAGATGCACACAGAAACGTGGTATCTACACAACTATTATTTCCCAATCTTCAGTCACTGTGTATAAAACCATACAACGTAAACTACATCCTCAGTCACACCTGGATAGCCTCGCTGAGAAGGCATAATTCAAATGGCAGTCAGCTGCTAAAAAGTGAATAAAAACTGCAGCCAGGGACATAACGTAAAAAATCTGAGGACGACAAAGCTCCTGGAGGTGTAACTGGTAGAACAGAATAGACTTCAGCTTCCTCTACTCAACACCTCATTTGAAGATATCAATTATCTGATTTAAGGTTCCAGATACTTCCTAGTAATTATACTGTGGAAAAGTGAAACGGCATATTCAAAAAATAAATTTACCCAAGCTAATTTTTATAGCTAAAAATAGGAAAGTGTAGAGAGTTATAATAGCTAAGGGAAGAAAAACGCCTCAGGTGAAAGACAGAAATGCATCTTTATGAGCCTGTTGCATTTCAACAGGATATAAAATATTTTATATAAAATAAAAATATTGCTTTGGTTGTAAGTTTTGATTCTTAATGTGTATGTTATTGCTGGGCTAAAAGATCAGAAGAAGCTAAAAATTCCATGGTTCACTCCGCTGTTGAACTTTATTTAGCTGAGTGGGTGAAGTGAACAACACATGTACATAGATGGATTAGAAATCATTTTTGTGAGAAGTAATATTGCCCAGCCATCTGCTGTGCCATTACAAGACAGTGATCTTGACAGATTAAATGTCAGTCACTTTTAATATACTTTGTTATACAAGAGTCAGATATTTTCAAAGCTTTGGGACAATGTAAACCTGACAAAATCTAAGGAATGAAAAGTATACCCTGGTGGTTGAGTTTTGATTTTATTTTATTTTTAAACATAATGCAGTTCTCTCCTTACCGTAATAATTATTTCATGGATTGCTGGCAGTTTGTACGTCTTAAATTGCAGGGTATTGTAGTATTGGTAGAACAAGTTGTTTGTTATGATAATGTCCACAGGAGGGAATTAAAAAGGATGAATGTTCCTTGTTTTTCCTTGGAATGAACATGTTTCTGTGCTTTGAAAACCCTTAAAGGATATGTTTCCAGTGATTAGTGTGGATTCTATTTTTTCTTAGGCATCTCAGGTCTACAGGTGATGTGATATCTATATTTATTTTTACTCTGAAGTCCGTAAAACAATTTATGGTATCATACCATTACAGTCTCGCAATATGTGAAGTGCCTTGTAGTAATCTCTGAGGGAGTGAGAGAAGAAAAATAGAGTATTTTCCAATTGTGCTCCACTTTCAGACATCCTTTTTTGGAGTCTGTCTTACATTCCACGCAGAAAGATTTCCTACAAGGAACAGGACCTGGGGCATTTTGCGTCCTTAAAATTGCTTTATGATGTAAAAAACAGTGAAAGACTGAAACTTGCCAGTATTTTTTGGATCCAAAAATACCAAACAAATGAAAACTTCCCTTTCCATGAAACAATAAAGTGTTTGGTATTCTGGGTTATTTGTCGAATCTAAAATCCATCTCAGTACTGAAGTGCATTGCTTAGCCACACGGCAGCCTGGAAAAAGAATTAATGAGTCAGAATTTCACAAGCACACATTCATTGTAAGTGTCGAATGCCAAGACTTTATCACTTACTCTCACCTCACTCCTGCTGTCATTTCATTGCCAGTGTGAACACAAGCTGCAAAGGATTAGAGTAATAAAATACAACCTGCTTCTCACGCTGACATAAAGCGTAGGAGAGGCTCACTGTCTCGGCCTGACTGTGGTGTTTAAAGAGGAGAAAATAAAACAGCTAGAAACATTCCTGAACACCCACAACACTGTAAACCTCTCTCTTTTGTCCCACCTGAAGCATTGAATTTGTAAGGGGAGCAGCACTTGGTGAGAGTCATTTCAAGGAGGATAAAAGAGTTTGTGAAGGAAGAGGCACTATTTACCCAAGCACAACTAAATGAGATTCATACTTGATTTCAAGATAACAATCACAAACTGTGTTATCTGTCAACAAAGCATCTTAACTAAATAGGTAGGATTTTTCTTGTGCTAGACAGTGTCTGCTGATGCTGTCAGCAGGGCAGAGGCTTTGGTAGGAGCTTAACTCAGCAGGTAAGGAGGAAAACCTATCAAAGATGGGCTATGAGTCCTCATCTGCCCAAGGCATGGTAATTTCCACCCTTACAATCTGAGCTGATCTGTAACACGCGGTGCATCCCAAGTCCAGAAACAATGATGCACACCTGAAACATCAACTACTTTCTTCACAAAAACATCCAGCAAAACAGGCACTGACAGTGATGAAAGAGAGTTGGGTCTTCCTGCATCCTCCCCTCACCACATCCCTTTCTGCCACCGTCTCTGATGGGCAGTGTGGTTGGTCCTAAGATAAGAACACCAGCTGGGTATTTCAGGAGGAATTTCTGGATTCTCACACGATTAGTGCATTCCAGGGATGGGGAGATGAGATGCTTGTGACTGACTTTTATCTGCATAAGCTAGCAAAAAGGTATAAAGGTATAAAGGCTTCTGGAGACTGGTACAACTGGGCAAACTGGTCTTCCAAGGTTAGAGACAGTTTCTGGGTGGAAACTCCCCCCAGCAGGGACGCCAGCAGAGTACATCCAGCCCGAAGGTCGGGAACAGTTTTGGACGGGCGATGCACTAAGGTCCAGTCAAATGCAGAGATAAAATCCTAGAGTAGCCACATTGATGCTTTTTTGCTTTGTAATTGTGAATTCTGCAAGACCAACGACTGCAAACTTGTACTTTTCTAGCCGAACCTGCTTATAATATAAGCCTTTAAACATCAACTGTTGACCAAATCAGAGACTAAGTGGACTCAGCCACACTCAGACTTCTCAGAGAAGTTTAGAAAGCAGCGGAGTGTTACTGACTCAACAGGAAGGACCACAACCTGATTATACTATAATCCACTGTACTAAGTGATACAGTTGGTATATAAATACTGTATTGACAAGATTTAGATACTGTATTAGCAATAAATCTGATCATAATCATCCACACAATCACCGTGTCCTACTTCTCATGCCTGATCCAAGAGCGTTTTCTCGATTACTCTGCTACAGGGACACACTACCAGTCCTGCCTTACATGCTCACAGGATGCGGGTGAATGGGGACTGAACTAAATCTGAAAAACTTTTATCCAGATAAGATCAGCAGAAGTCATGTCACCATGAAATACTGAAGGAAAGTGGAAGCTGGCCTACAGTTTCTGGAAAGAACAAAACACAAACAAAGCAAAAGACCTTTATTCACTCACAGGAAAGGGGAAAAAAAAAGAAAGACATTATCAAACTGGAGGAAAAAATAGTAACCCTTGGAAAAGAAGCTGCATCTCCCTGCTAGCAACACACAAACCCTTCATTTGAAAACTTTTAAGGTATTGCCTGTTAAGTTTTTTATATGATTGTTTCCCACTGCATTTTAGCTGACTACACATTAACTGATGCTATGTCCTATTAAAGTCTGCTTTTATTCTCTTAATAAGTTTGTATCTTGAAAGGCAGACCCCCGAGATGTCAAAATGCAATGACTTGAGGTGACAACCAAAGCTTTCATGTTGACCAAAAAATAAAAAAATAAAATTTGGAGTTGCAACATGAGGTCTCAAGAAACAGACAAATGAAGAGTGAGGTGCTGGAATTGGGCAGTGCTATAACTGCACCTCTGGAATATTTGTCTGTGGTGTTTGTTTGGTGAACTGGAAATGCGCCGCTACAGAGGCTGAAGGAAATCCATCCAAGCTGTAACCAACAGGTAAACTTAACTACCAGGCAGAACATGGCACAATGTGGCAACTAGATTTGGTCACATTTCATTCAGGATACAGTCATGAAAAGTGGCCTGAAAATGTTTAAAATTGATTTTATAGTTTCCCTGTCATTTCCCGCCTTGATTTTTTGAAGTACCTATCAATATGACACCAGCAATCAGGCCTTCCAGTGATGGAATCTCGCTCTGTACCTACCAATGAAAGTCAGCAGTTATAAAACTTTTCCTCTAATTTCACTATTATAACACGTGAATTTTTCCATTTTCAATTTTGTAGAAATCACTGACTTTTTGCTCTTCTATTACTGATATCTCTTGTCTCTTTAAATTGAAATGATAGAAGAGTGAAATCCAAACTCCTTTGAAGTATGAGTTTCCTGTTTTCCCTGCTGGCTCTTCCTCTGAAACTGCAACTTTTTGGTTTAAGCTTTGATTCCCATGCTTCTTTAAGGCGAAATAGAGAAAATCAAAATCTGTGTGTCTTGTTTTCCCTAAAGACTCTCTGAACTTATCTCCATAAGATATTTCCGAACACTTCACTCATTCCCTCCTCCAGTATGAAACTCTGAGCTAATATTTAAAGTCATATGTGCACCCTTCTGAGCAAACCTGCTGAAGAAAAAAGAAAATATTTACAAAAAATCCAATTACTACAAATACACTACTTCTGAGAATTCTCTCAGATGAAATCTTGTTCCACAGTTTTAAGCATCTGTAAAAGTCCCAAAATACTGGACATAGACTACCTCTACTCCGTGTTATAATTACTATGCTATTATTTCAGGTTTCCTTGCATACTGCTTGCCAGTTGCTGCTAGCACACCAGATCTTCCTACTTTTCTCGCCTCCAGTGGCTGAGTCTGCAGACATGTGACCAAATTGTTTGGCTGCAAATGCTCGGTGGGGAAGTATGTGATTCATTCTCCACATGACATCCAATAACTTGTGCATGTTAGTATCAGCCAGGAAATGTATTTTACACCACGGTTCCCTCAGACAGGGTGCCCTGTGTGATGGTGTGCTTTCCTGGCCAGGGAAAGAACATTTCTTCTCCCCTTCTTTGTCACACTCAAGGGAAGGCACAGCTGCCAATTCCCCTCTCAATCAGCTCTGCTTGGACACCACAAGCACTGGAGCACTTACAAAAGCACATTCCAAGCACATGACCAATAGCCACTGCCTAGACAGTTTTATATCTGGGATGGGGTTTTAAAGGAGGAGACTCGTCTTTAAGGCTTGGCAGATCTGGGGCATGTGGATAACCAGTGTGGCTGATGCACCACTTGGATTTGTGGTGCAAATATGAAATATTTGCAAATACGAAATGTAAGCGTAGGCTTTTTCAGTGCACAAAATAATTGTTCTTGAAGGAACTACAGAAGATAATATTGTTGAATCAGGGGGACATCAGCTAGAGTGAAGTTTCTGAAGTTGGGTGAGGGTAAGCAATAGGTAGCACTAAATCTCTCAACGATTACTGCTGGTCAAGATGAATCATGACACTTTTTTTAGTCTCTAAATCTGTTTTGATATGAATTACTATTGCACCAACCATTAACTTTGTGTCATTGTCATGCATTGCTATCATAATCACAGAACACCCACTTATGACCAGGCAGTTCAGAAAATACAAAGAACATGCAGCAGCCACAGCTAGAAAAATAACTGCCTCTTTCACTGCACTCAATTCAATAAAGAAGAATACGATTCTCTTTATAACAATTTTCATACCTCCAGCAAACTGAGAGCATAAAATACTGAAAATAATGTATTTTTCTCTATGGGAAGAGTGCTGTGATTTTAAAGTCCACCAGGAGTTAACAGCTTTATAAGTAAATTGGTGTCATTGAGACACACATCAAGGAAAAATGCCATCAAATCTCAGGAACAGTAACAAAGAATGTGGAGGTGGCTTTTCCAGAGAATAACATGTCACTCCCCATGTGATCAGATACAGTTATCTGGGATGCACACACACAGGAGTCCCCAAGGCAGTTATTACAAACAGGATCACTTTTAGAGAGTTTTCTTTGTCCATTATTTATAGTACTTTGGTTGGCAAATAAAATGTATTTCACTCATCAAAATGAAGGAGCAAAATTTCCAATGTTGCAAAAGTACATTTTATGCCATCCCCTGTTCCTATTATCATAACTCCCACTCCTAGTGCTCACTTCTCCCCTTTGCAAGGGATTTACACGGATAACTGTAGAGAACTATCAGTTCTATGCTGTTCAGCCAGACAAACTCTGCTATTAAAATTACAGAAATACTGACAGATATTAACTAGCAAAAATAGCTCAATGAAAACTCTTTCATAAGTACCTTTTTTCCCCACAGAAAGAGAAGAGGCCTCAATGAATGACCTATTTCTTCTCTAGTGACAGAATCTAAATGTAGAAGGAAGAGATGGGACAGATGGGACTGATGGCAACAGCAGCAGCAAAAACTATCAAAGGCTTTAAAATAAATTGATAAAATAAACAGAAGTATCTGGTTCAAAATAATAGTCAATCCCTGTTTTATGGCAAGTAAAATATTAAACGCCTGAACTGTTAGCTGTAGTGTGCCACTTATCATTTAATCACTCTCAGTACTAAGGGAAAAAAAGTTGGAAAATATGTCCTTAGGTTTTAGAAAGACATCAAGGAAAAATAGGGCCGGAAAAAATAATGTACAAAACAGACACCCATACAGACAGAATGACCGGAACTATAATAAAGGATAGAAGGAATGAAAATAAAGGTAAGTGCAACAAAAAAGGAAGATTCAGGATGACTTTTGTTGGTGGATACAATGTATCACAACTCTGTGAGTGTTCCTATGTGGAATTAGAGAACATATAAGGTCATGAAAATCCAGTTAACACATTATCTTGGATTCCCAGGGAGCTCTTGGCACGATTCCCCCAAATGTTTTCTAAAGGTATTAAGCAGCTCATGAGAAAAGCAATAGGTAGAAAGGAGGCAATAAAGGTTAGGCACAGCAGATCAGTTATTACACTGAATAGTGTAACATTACACTGAAGGGGAGGTAACCACAGTAACTGTGTTTAGTAGGTCCTGGACTGTTCAGGATAATCCTAAATTATCTGCAGAAGGGTGTGAATCACAGACTCACAGAATTAACTAGGCTGGAAAAGACCTTTGAGATCATCAAGTCCAACCTATGACCTAACACCTCCTCATCAACTAAACCACGGCGTGGTTAGGGACATGGTTCAGTGACGGACTTCGCAGTGCTGGGTTAATGGCTGGACACAATGATCTTAGAGGTCTTTTCAAACCTTAATGAGTCTATGATTTTGGTCCATAGTTACCATGATATAGTGGCTGCTTCTTATATTTTTGGTTTTTTTTATTTCATGCTAGTGGCCATATTTGATGATGTAAATAGTTCCAAAATTTCAAGAGGCAAATATTTCACATTCCTAATAAGCTTAAAGGCTATTAAAAGGTTAAGTTTTCCAGTTTAACTGAAGTATTACCATAAAGTAGACAGTAATTAGGAAGCAAATTTTCAAAAGGAAGTGTAAATTACTTGCAATAATTTCTGCATGCCTAACTGAGGTGAATAGAGTCTTTTTATGGCTTGTATTTTTTTTTTTTTATTAATTTGAGCCTCAGCTTTAGTGAGAGCAGTAATTTTTTATCACCTATAAAAATTAAACTCTATTGACACTAGATATTTTATACTTTGTGGTTCCAAGTGTTCTGAAGCCAAATGAGGTATTGCAGCTACAAAACCAGAGTGGACATGGCTCTTGTCACCCACCCTGCCACACAAACAATTAAAATCCTGGTAATTTTTGGAATTTGAGTAGATGACTGAATGCAACCAGTGAAATCAGAAAAAGGGAGAGACATTAGAGGGAGAACACGTGAATAGAGAAGAACACATGAATTAGATCCAACCACTGGCCACAAACAAATGAGAACCAGAGGATTCTATGCAGTAAAGTTGAAGCATGAACCATGGAGAGTAA
>VWZT01005007.1:893953-918579 GCA_013397055.1 Pachycephala philippinensis
GAGAGGAGAGGAGAGGAGAGGAGAGGAGAGGAGAGGAGAGGAGAGATGAAGAAAAAGAGGGAAGGGAATATTGAAAAAAATGAGAGGGTGCCTAGGAAATATTAATGTGCCCAAGATGAAATGGCAAGCAATGTCCTTTGCATAGTAAATGTGATTTATTTTGGACCATCACTGTGCCCCTGTGTGTACAGCAGCATTTCTCTACATGTGCTACAGAAAAACTTAAAACACTCCCAAGGTTAATTACTAACAAAATCAAGAGAAAGCCTCACACTAACCTTCCAGTCATCAAGTAGTACATATGATATGTAAATATCAAAACATTTTTGTTTACTTGACTATAAATAGCTGCAGCAGCTGTCAGCAAGATGAAATAGGATTTCAACTGCTTTTATTCAATTAACTGGGCCAGATTTAAAATCTCACTTCCACCTACTTGCATTTTCCATTACTATATAACACAGTTCTTTGGCAAACAAGGAAGCAGAAATCTAATGAAGTCTCTAGACAGTTATTTAGCTGCTTTTAATTAATTATGCCAGTGTGAATTGGGAATTAGTAAATGTTCTTCCTCTTAAACCTCCAAAACTTGGTATGATCCCAAAGGTTCAGAAGGAGGCTGTCAAACAGCAAGAAAACCATAAAAATTCCTAGTAACTTTAGTAGAAATGAGATAAAATATTTTATTAAGAAGGTCATTATAATTCAATTTATGCAATTAAATAATGAGCTTTATTTCTAAAGGTTATCAGAGTTCTCCCTAAAGGAGCATACTTTTTTTTGGAGTCTTCATTTGTACTTTCATCCTTAGCTAAGTCAGTATGTTTGTTGTTATTAGCAGTCAGTATCCTAATAGTTTCTGACCGTGCTGCTACTTGTGCAATGCAAGCAGACAGGATGGGAAACAGATAACATTTTCGAATCAGCAGGATTTGGGATCTGAAGCCTGTTATTTTTAAAATCTGATGCATCAATAGGGAGCTAACAAAGGCTTTACCTATTTTTTGCCTTATGCTGAAATATTTCTTCCATATTCTGAGTGGCAACATCAAGGAAAAGATACTGGTACAACACCCAGAAGGAAATACACACTTTAGGAACACCAGGTTCCTTAGAAGAACTATGTGGAGCATTTTCAAAGAAAACTAAGGAAAAAAAAACCCAATTTGGGATCTCATTCTAAAAACTGATTATAAAGCTTTTCAGACCTTATAAATCACTGGGGAGAAGCAAGTATCACTTTTCAATAGCTCATCTTATGTACAGATTTATGACGAAGTTGTGTACTTTGACACAACTTCATGGGTAAAGATTTCAATTGTGTAATTTAGATTTAAGGCCTGATTTCTTCTGTGACAGGATGAAAATCTTCCTTCAAATGATGCAACAAAGCATCTGAAGTCCTTTCCAATGAAATTACTTAAAATTAAAGCTTAATGATGTTTCAGCTTCTATTATCTTGATCAGGTAACAGCCTTAACATTAAGTTTTTATCTTATCAGGTAACAGTTTTAACATTAAGCTTTTATCTCAGTAGGCTTGTTCAGACTTATTTTTTAATCAGTATTTTGTATCCTAGTCAGTACTTTTTCTTCCTTTTCTCTCAACAAGACTCTCAAAGACCTCAGTGAAATACAGCCCATGCTGTCTTTTGAATTGTAAAGAATATGCTGATTGTTGGTTTGTTTCAATTTTAAAAAACTAACTGGGTATCAGACACATTTTATAAACTAGATTTTGGATTTTAGCTTGAGACGTAGCTTAAAGGCCATGTTACACCTAATCCTATTTTAAAAGGCACCTAGTTAAATCTTGTTTCACTGGAGTTAAAAATAAAACCTCCAGCATTGTGCAGAGATTGGAATTTCACCTTTAATGTTTAAAACAAAGGATAAGGAATGAATGGCATGTGAAGGTATTATACTTAATACCGAAAATAATTCTGAGTAGAATCTGGAGACTTTAAAGGCAATAATTATTTCCTATTAAAATAAGTATCTTTGAAGTCATCACCATGGAACTAGGGCTAGTATGAAGAAAAATTTGCTTTTAACCAGAGATAAGGAAGCATCATAGAGTTCTGTTTTATACAGAAAATGTGTATGTCACCCAAGTTATAGTTGAATCATAGAATTATAATTTGGTTTGGGTTGGAAGAGACCTTAAATTTCATCTAGTTTCAATCCTGCTGACATGGTCAGGGACACCTCTCAGGAGGGCCAGTTGCTCAAAGTCTAATTAGAACCAAAAGAGATCTATTTTGAAGCAGTATGCTATTGACAATATCAGACAGGTTGCTCAAAGAAACAATTTTACGGAATATGTGTATTTTGTCATACCAATACCTAGTACTATAATTTTATTTTTTACCATTGTACAGAAAATTATGCTAGACAGCAGCAAATTCCATACTTGTCATCTTTACTCATTACTCCAAGATGGAAATTTATTTATAAATTAAACAGATGCAACTCATTCATACTCCCCAGGTAATTCAAATGTTTATAAAATTTTTTAATTGCTAGGATGAAAAAACAGAAACTATTTTTTATGAAATCTTGCAAAATAATGCCTCCTTAAGGCAATAACAAAGGAGGAATTTTATTTAGACATGCTTAGCATGATGAAGCAGTTGTAATAGTTTGACCTATGTGACTATGTGAAGGAAGCACTTTGTCACTAATACCATGATAACATACTTTGCATCATGGTACTGATATCATACTTTGCATCAATACCAGTCACAAACTTTGTATCTTCCCTACAAGTGTAAAAAATTGTTCATTTTTAACCAGATACCACACTACCAAAAAGATCAGAAGAAATTACTGCTCCTTCAAAGAAAATTGAAAATGAATACTGATGTAGCCTACCACCTATCTAAAAGAGAGGAAATAAAATGGCCAAACTAGGAACATATTAATCACTTTCAAGAGTGACTACATGGAAATGAGGCTGTTCAAACAGTACTGGCACATTTGTAGAAAAACAGCTCACTCCAGGTGGCCCTGCAGGTCTGTGTGCTCTTGGAAAACACTCCTAACACACACAGTCTACACAGGATAATAGGTTATATTAATCTGGAAGAAGCTTCAGCGGAAAAAAACATGAAATCCATTAAATCTGATATATCCTGTCACAATTGAATTGCAGTCAGGACACCTCTGTTCACCATTTACAAAATCTCTCTAAAGGCTTTGGGCAAATAAAACACCCTCTTCACGTGAACATTTACCATTGCACTCCTGGAACCTCAAAGACTGGCTAGAACCCCCACAATTACCACACACAGGTAAGTACCACGTATGCTGCATGTAATTATAGGAAACCTGACCCACACAGTTTTTGCAAGAGTATCACAATGTTAATATTATTGGTACTAAAGCAGTGTTTGTAAATTCTGATATTTTCCATTCTCAAACAGAATTTTATTTTACTTTCTTTCTGTTCATCTGAGATAAAAGTCATTATTCCATTGAAATGTTACAGGATCTGACAAGCTCAGATCAAATTCACCCAGCAGAAGAAAGTTGGGAAGTTAGTTACACTAGAATTGACAAAGGCTCACGAAGTTTGCTATCCAATAAAATGTGCCAGAATTTCTATTAGGCACATGAAAAATGAGAGCGTCCGGTGTCCCTGGTTTCCCAGTATGAGGGGTATAGTATGTGTGCAGGCAGTATAAATTACTTTTATTGGGGCTTTGGGTTTTGTTTTTTTAGTTAAAATGATAAAGAGGAGCATTCTACTCTTGCTGCACTTCCACAAGTTTAGATTAATGCAAAGACTGCAAAGATAAGCGTGACCTTTCCATTCCCCTCTTTATCCCTTCTCATAAGAGACTCTTTTCTTGGTTAGCAATCTCTGGAAGAAGCTCCCTTTTGCTTGCAGCTCTCTAGTGCTGTTTCCCAAATGGCAATTGTTTGGAACATCTTGTCTGGCTCCTGCTCTTTGCTGCTACCTTTCTGCATATAACTGGGGAAACGGCAAAACAGAGAACTGAACAGTTTTTCAAATAAACTTTCATAAATTCAAATAAAAACCTTAACATTTTTCTTCTAACTCTTTCAAGCAAGTCCTGTGTATTATCAAGGTCATTATTAGTATAGCAGCTGCTGGAGAGAGATTTGACTACAAAGCAAAGGAGGGAAAACTGGAAGAAACATAAACAGATGTTGTACTACTGAGCCCTCCCTTGTTATTGCACCGGATCAGTGACCACAGTTTGCATGGATGCTGATGGGCATCTAGTTACAAATTAGTTACACCAGTTAAGTGAAAAGACTATAAATGATGAGAACTGAAAAAAAATCACAGGAGGGTGTAAATATCAGGGTCGTATTTTTTCATAACTATAAAAGTAGATTTAGTCATATTTAGTCATATTTTTGTCTTCAGTGTAATTCCTGATGTCCAAGAGCAGTACCAAACTACTTCAACAGACTGCCTACATGAGCTGGAGCAGGGCAACGTGAATGTACAGGTCGAGCATTCTAGAGCGGCTGCAGTGTCTCTGCTGGAGCAACCATCCAATAAAGAAGTGCCTCCAGCCAAATTCAGCTGGTTTGCAGCTATGAGAAAATTAAATAAGCAACACTCAGGAATAAAGGTACTTCAGAGGAACACGAGGATGATGTCTAAATACATTATGTACTCTTATTATCTACTTTTCTGAGACATCTAGATGAAAACTATTCATGGGATGACTTGAAGATGAAAGGAGTGTTTGTGAATAACACACATTTCATTGTGAAAAGACTGGAAAACTCATACTGTTCTCTTTCCTTTAGGAGACAACAGTATGATTTACTATCAGCGTGTTGAATGTTAGAGAATAGAGGAATCAAATGCTTGTCGAAAGGACATTGAAGAAATCAGTGCAAGAACCAAGTACAGGATTAGTCCCTTGGCAATTTGAGCTGATACCTTTAAATCAGCTCATCTATCCTTTTTGTTCTATTTTTCTCACTAAGGATTAAAAAAACATCAGTCTCTGGTGTGGTCAGTCTGGTGCATTTCATGTCATTAATGATCACTTCAAAAAAGAAAACACAATGTAGAAAAACAAAGCAGATTTTCCACATTAAGAGTAATTGGCAACATCAGTGAAGAGTCAGCACTTACCCTGTAATGGTCAATTCAACAACACATGTCTAAGTGCCAAACCACAAGCCCTTACAATTCTGTAAACTCAGTTAATTGCTTCTTTTCAGGTTGAGATCATGCTTATATTTATGCCTGAATAAAACTTCGCCATTAAAAATAACTTGGACAATTTCTGTTCCTTAAAATTTTACAGATGAGTTGTAGGCTGAAACACAAACATTTTTTAAGTACATATTGAAAAGCAAACAATGTAACAGCAACTGTACATTGCATTGTGCACAGCTATTCTGGGCACAGGCTCTGCTCCACTGAAATAACTTCAAATCTGGTACAATTTAGCAGAATCCAACTATCGTATCCAGTTTATTTTCTTGATGGAGACCTACTGCAGCAAGCCAAAATCTTTCAAATATTCCACTGAAAATTATTTTCCATTTATGAAAAATCTGCATGGTTTTATTGACCAGCAGCTTACAAGTTCCAGCTTGTTACTAATTTTCACTGGAAATTGCTGTTTCCAGGTGAGGGCTTTACACTTATTAACACACTGAAGCAAATGCTGCTGTCAGGCCGCCTTCTGCCTTTGGTTCTCCCACTATCCATAAAGCTGCCTACTTCATTCCCACTTAAATGGTATTGGAGTTGTATTCCCTATGCAAAACAAAGGAAAAAATTGCACTAAAAAATATTACTTTTTTATATATAAAGTGTGGTAGCATCACTTTCTTCTTACTAGTTCTGTGTTTTATTAAAGAACAAGTTGACTGAAGGAGTTAGGTGTTTTCACCCTGGAGAAGAAGGCTCGGGGTGGGACCTCATCGTGTTTTCCAGTACTTAGAGGACAGAAATTCTGTTCACAGGGAGCCACACTGAGAGGATAAGGGACAATGGGTACAAGTTGCATGGAGAGAGGTTTCAACTATTCAAATTTTTTTACAGTGAGAACAAATGATCACTGGATGTGGTGGAGTTCCCATCAGTGGAGGCGTTCAGGATGAGACAGGACAGTGTTAGATAATCTCACCCAGGTTTGCCTCTACATAAAAGTTTGGACCCCATAAACTTCTGAGGTCCCTTCTAACCTGAGGCCCCTTTTGTGAATCTGTCTACTTAAATCACAATTTACCTGCCTTACTTGCTTGAGTAGTTGCACAGCACTGGTAGATGAGTTGTGCAAATAGTCCTTACGTTTTTCTGGATAGAATAGAATATACTCTTAAAATATGAAATCCAAGGTCTGCTTTATGTTGTTCTTCCAGGTATGTGGCTGATACCAGATTTAGACACAGATGATAATTTTCAGTGCAAACTAAGGCATTATTTATTTCTGCATCACAAAACTGCATAACTTCACAAATTATTTGTAACAGGACCCTGTGGGGGAGTTTTAAAAGACAACCAGGTTAAACCCTGACACACTGGTTAAAATCAGTCAGAAGACACTGGAAATCCAAATTACGGTGACAACAAATTGCAGAAATTTAGGGCTTTTCCACATGAGGTTCTAGATTGACTTGTCCAGAACTGAAATGAAAAGCCACACACTTATGGATTTTGAAAAAACAGAACATTTTCAGAAGTTCTACCATGTGAAAAGCTCTTGCTCACCATCTGTCAAGTTCACTGTCATCTGGCAATTCTGAGCATTACCCAAAGGAAGCATTCAGGGCTATTTGTTTTCTGAAGATCCGAATTTAACCAGCTCCAGATAACTGACTTTGGACTAGGACCAATATACATAAGACATTTTTGTCATTGTGGATAGGTTTTTTTCCATCCATGTAATCTGAGAGGATAAAACACAGCTTCAGTTGAATTACTGTGGTGTTTTGGTTACATATGTTAGTAGTTTGTGTGTTTGTTTAATTTTAATTGGATATGAACACAAGGAACCAAGGAGACATGTTTTCTGTTTAGTACAAGCTTTTTCTATTCCAAATTTTGCAACAAGCAGGTAATCTGAATGACAGCCTATTCCAGTATTGCAGTTCTGGTTTGACAAATAAAGGTTAAGCTTCCACATCAAACAAACATAGCACGGCAATCTTTCAAACTCTGGTAAATACAAATAGGTGAGTGCTTTGTAGCCGACAACTGAGAAATACGATATCACACTTAGGTCTCTTGAAACCTGCACACTACCTTCAGGAAGCGAACATACAACATTGTTCAAAGTTAGATAAAAATACAGTGATCTCTTTAATGCAACATGTCAATATTTTGTGAACTGACTACTTTCAAATATCAAATTATGTACTGATAGTTCCTCATTGCTGAAGTCGCAATTTTAGATACAGTGATTTTGCTTTTCGCAATGATCATACTTTGATTTCTAATTTGACAGAAAACACATTTTAAACATAAAGACAAAAATAACCCCACAAACCCTTAAAAAAAAAAAAAAAACTGAAAGAAAGCAAGGGAAAAAAAGCATTTTTGATCATTTTTTAAAGAAGGAAGATTAACTTTCCTCCAACCAAAAGAAAATGGGAACTTCCAGAAATATTTTATTTCTACAATTCAGCATTTTCTATTATAAATCATTCCTTTATGGAAAATTTCTGATCAGGTAACTAGATTCCTGTAAAACAGGGAAATAAATAATAGCTAAATGTAATAACCAAACTATGTTTCCTGCTGGCCACACAAGAAACCAGTGGCAGAGTTTGGTACCAAACCTTCACTTCCATGTCCCAACCCAGCTGATCAAGCAATGAACTCTTCTTCCTCATATCACTGATTCTATCTGCATTTCACTTTCCACTTAAGATGCTGTAAAAGTGTCCGACTTTAAGATTAGCTTTTGGTAACAGTACAAGAATGTATTTTAATAGTTCTATTTATTTTTTATATATTGAAAAATTCTGTAAGAAAACAGCATGTATTTAACAAACTGTTCAGCATAACACTGAGTAAATTCCTCATGGAATTACTCAAACACATTTTCTACCAAAGAACTACCATTATCATTCTTGTCCATCATATTGTTTCCTGCTACCTGCTGCAATAAAATGGATAATCAAAATCCTCAGATTCTTAGCAAAGGTTTCTAAGATTCCATGTCGGTTTTGCTATTGCAATTATACTGGTCAAATGCTGTCTTGTCACTCTCACTGCAGCAGAAAACAAAGTCAGGTCCAATAATTTAAAAAAACAAACTACAATTTGAAGACGTGAAAACAAGAGAAATTACCTGGATCTTCTATCGATAAGTTCTTTGTTAACCATTGAACAATATCTGAACCTAGGAGCAAAAGAAAAGGCATTTACGGATTAGTAAGTTTTCTCTCCATATTCTTCAGATCGCCAAGGCAATTCATATTGTTCTTCCATGGAAGAGACCTACATTTTTTGCTCAGTTTGTCTAGAAAAAAACCCACTGGCCATTCTATTTTGGTATAGTTTCTTTTTTTAGCTTTGTTTTAGCAGTGAAACATAGCACCTCTTTCTTTAGGCTAAGACTTATAAAAAGTAATAGAAGTGCATTAAATGTGCAATAGTAGTCTGCATTTCAAAAATTATATTACTGCAAAATTTACATAGAAAAACACTTTATTAATCTAATGCTAAGTTTCCCCCCCTTAAAAATTAGTTTACCAGTAAAAGCATATTCAGTTACCTATATATGGACTACCAATCAAATTCCACCTCATGGCTAAGCTCTTGACACAATTCATTTTTCCCTCGGTGCTAAAGCACTTTCCTTACCACTCCAGTCTCCCGTGCTTCCCATCCCTTCATTTAATGCATATCCTTTACTTTCTGGTAATTTCCTGCCGTGTTTTATGGTCCCATGCTATTGCTCACCTCTTAACACCTTTGAAACCAGATTTCTTCCTGCCTTTCACACTGAGTATCCTTCCACCCTCACCTCCTAATTCGTAACCCATCTGCTCCTCTTGGGCATGCACTTCTATCAATTGCACTTCTATCACACTTTGCACATCATGCCACAAGCTGAAGTCAGCCTTGTTTTTCAGATAGAAAGCTACAGTTGAACTTCACCCACTGTGAACATGATTTGCAAAAGAAATTATGAAGCACTTCTGCAGACAAAAAACCCAAACCACATTAATGATTTAAGCAACTTGAAATAACCAAACTGGCTTACAGAGAAAATGAGTGAAACACTGAGGGATGTTACATGCATGTTCTTCATGTTTCATGATACCTCCAGTTCAGACAAGCAGTGTAATAGAGAGAGACATCACAGATTTTCTTATAGAACCAATATTTAAACTGCTCATCTATTTCCCACCAAGCATAATAAAAAAACTCTTTGATAAACCGTAGATTTAAAACAACAATAAAAATCTATACAACTCACACAAATATAAACCGAATCAAACCAATAAAATCCCTTGAATGTACAATAATATATAACATTAGAAAGTGGAGCATATTTCCCCCATCACTCCCTAGATTCAGATTTCTTCCTGTACTTTACATACCGCATAATTTCCTTTGCTTTTCTTAAGGCAACGAAAACAGTATTTTAAGAAGGCATTTCAGAGAAGGAAATTTAATTCTCATTACAACTTTTATTTTATTACACTTAGTGAATAGCACTATCATGTATTTTACAAATACGTATTGATTATATCATAGCTTTCCATGTGTGTATGCATTACTAAATTGAGTACATAGCAGTGAAAATCTCTAGAGATTTAACAACCATGTCCAGAGGAGACATTTTCATTACTATGTTAAATGTCTAAATTTTGAGAAATATTAAACTGCAGTAGCACTATTTCTCATAGCATTTACATGGCTTTATACCTTAAAAGAGGCAATTCACCTTTGCATGCAGTTGGAGGTGTACAAAATGTTACAGACAGATATTCCTACCCCAAAAATATTCTATTTTTATAAATACAGTTTTAGTCCTTTTTTTATACATATGAAATTTACAAGGCTGACACTGACGGAAGAATTTTAGTTTAATATAAGATCAAACTTCATATACTTCAATGATGCAGTTCCAAGCATAGCTATGTTTTCCTGTCAGCTGACTAGAGAAGTTAGTCAGCCCTAAATATTTTCCAAAATCTTCAAAGATCAAAGAAAAAAATTAGAAAAACAACATGACATTTTTGAATGCTGATTTTTAACTTTGTCTTCTTTCAAATCTCTCAGGTACCATATGGGAAGAAGTTTTCTATTCTTTTCATCTCACCATCAAAAACTTCTTTCCTTTTTGCATCTTTTGAAAACTTTCTTACAGTGACGTGCTGTATTCCTCAGTTCTCAGCTCCTGGCCTCACATTTGCATATACATGGTCTGCACATCAGAAATTTCACCTTCATATGTTCCACTGTCTTTTGGCTTATTATAAATAAGAGTGGGAAATCGGCTTTCTTGAAAAAGGCACCATCTGATTATGAAGGTTCATTGATGCTCTATTCAACACTTTACCCTGAAGCCATTGCCCTGGCCCATGAAAGTCTGTAGGGGAGTTTAAGCCAGCTATTGCATTTGAACACATTGATGATTTCAGATGCATGACTTCAATGACAGATGAATAAATATCATCAGTACTCTCCTTCTAGTGTGAAGGCTATTCAAGTAAAACCAACTTGCAAGTAATTTGTCGTATCACAAGCGAGAAATGCATCAGTTCATATTTCTTTGGGAGATCCTGGGGCCAACTCTAGTCCTAAAAGTATAAAAAAGGTATTAACTTGTAGAGCTTGCTGGGTGTTTTTTTAGCTACTGGTTTTAACGCCTAATCAACAATATTGTTTCTCTTAATCATTCCTGTGCCCTTTTCTAAGGTTTATTACCTATGCAAATGTGTTTCTAAAAGCAAAATCATTACTCTAATTTCTTATCTCAGGAAAAAAATAAAACAAGGCAGCAAAACAGGTGAAAACAGGAAAACAATACTTCCTGTGAGTGCAGCTTTGAAAAAGACTGACCAGTAAATTGATGTCAGTTTTTACACATGGCACTTCACATCTATAGGAATTATGATCCAAGACTATAAACTTCATTATTTGTAAACAAGAACTAATACTTAAAGGATGAAAAATCTTTAACCATCAAACCTGATTCTGTCTTATCACCAGAAATCTAGCAAAAAGACAAGCTAGTCAGATGATATAAATTTCATGGAAGCCACTACCGTGGTACTGGACTCACCTGAAAAGGAAAATTGCAGCAATCCAAAATAGAAAATATTTGCTGCATCATATACTCAGTTTTTGTATACCATTTAATGTGTGATACGAAAGACCCAGTTATAACATTGTCTAAGCCAATTGTCAAGTTCTCTGGGTCTCCCTGCCTCACTTCCAGCAAGCAGCAAAAAAGGCAAGTTGGCTATTAGATCTGCAAGGTGCGGAAGACTTCAGTCAGATTGCTTACTGAATTTTGAAATCCCAGAAAAGCCTTTAATTGTCACGCCAATTTCTAAAGCAAATAAAACTGGACAAGGAAAAGTAATAATTTTTAACAATATCTTAAAGCTAACAAGAGCAGAAAACATTTGAAAAAAATGGGATTTTTTAGACATAGAGCCCAAAAGCCAACAGTGAGATTCCTTAAACACCAGCACCTACCCAGATAAAGGCAATAAAATTCACAAGATCTTACTCAAGTCCAAAAATGACAGACTTTGATCTTCTTTAAAGAAATAGGCAAAAACATGCCTATGTTCATATACAAAAAAAAAGACTCAGTCATGTTCTTTGTAAAATGTACTCGCTGAAAATTCCACAAGTGATTAATTTTAAATGAAATGGTCCAAAAATATCAGTTGCTGAAGCTGTCACAGCATCTTAAGAAAATACTTTTTGAGGAAAGCATGCTGTCTGAACTCTGCAATACTAATTTCCAAGTCAAAGTCATAAAGGCCAGGGCAACGCTAAGGTTACCTTTCAGAGAAAATCACCTATTTTAAACAAGTCCTTACAGAGTACATTTCCAAAAGGTGCTGATTCTGACCTACAGAAATTTCACAGGAATTAAAAATCAAATTTTTGCTATGCATAGATGCAATGAGCCATGTAAGCCTTGATCTGACAGAAAAAAGATATGATATTTGTACTGCAAAAGAAAAGCAAAATTCAAAATTCTCTTTTTCAAAATTCAAAAACATATTTACCGGAAGAAGAGACAGTTGCAAGAAAGCATATTTTATTAATCAGAATCACAAACAAAGCGACCACTGAGAAACTTAATTCAATGATTTCTTACTTCATAAAAGAGACAGGTTCAACCTTGCAAAGAAAATAATCTTTGCTGTTAATACCTCTGGTTAGTAACTAAAACCTATTCTTCTTTTCACTTTTAGACCTCGGAGTATTTGCAGATGATGAAGAGGGAAGGTGACGCAGGAAGCTCCCCTGCATTGCGGTACCGAGAGAGGGTTTTGCTGTTGACAATAAAGACTTTTGCCATCTGAACTCTCAAGAGCAATGTAACCATCGTGGTTATGTTTGCCCAGCACGGTGACATCTGGGCAGCTGGCACTTTGGTGCTGGAAGGCAGGAGCGGATCATTCAGGTGCTCCCTTGAGGGAGCCTCTTGGTCAGCTGGCTCAGCTTCAGAGCTTCACCACCACCTAGCCTTGAGAACCTAGAGAATTTTTTTGCAGGGCAGCTCACAGTACAGAAAACTTAATAAACATGACTCTAGAATGTATCAGTGTCTAAATTTCAGACAAGACTATTACTAAATTGCTAAGGAAATAGTACAATATTTCCACTGTTTCTCTTTATTTTTTATATTGAGAAAGGAGGGTATTGGGTCATTTTAACTTTTGTCTTCAACACCATCACTTCATGGTGATACATCAGGAAATTAAGGTTAGTCACTGCTATGCACTTCAAAATCCTTGGCCATGACTGAAAAAAAATACAATGTGCAATTTCGTTTCTCACCACTGATTCAGATATTGGAAACACAGAAAGTGGATTAGATGAGCAGGGAGATTGTAAAAGCCAGTGGTCTCTCAGGTTTTCAGTACTAGCTGTTTTCAAACAAAAATTGCTGTCTAATGGAGAGTGGGACTCTGAAAGAAAGGGCTTTCACTGGTGAACGGGACAAAAATGATCTGCATTCTCCTTGAAGTTTTCACAGTCACAAACCATAGCATTTGTTGTCACAGTTATATCAACACGGATATTTTACAATTTCTCTTCTTTATCTGAGAAACACAGTTTGTGTATGAATTCTTCATGCAAATATCTGAAAGAAATCATGTACCATATACTTACAGGCAGAAGGTCAGAGGGAAGAAAAACAAATATTATATTTGGGTTAAAGTATGGAAAAATACACCATTATCCAGTACCCATACTCGATTATTCAGATTATTTTTTCCTTATGTCTATTACAGATGAGCAAAGACAGGCTTTGCATCACTTGATTGCAATGTCTACAGAAAGGTAAAAGAAGGATGCAGGGATTCCTCTCTGAGGCTGGGGTTGCAAAAGTGCTTGAAGGAACATATACCCCATAAATACTTTCCACCCTATATTTTTTAGCTAATAGGTTTTTTCTTTCTTTTCTGTATTCTTTTGGATTAATGTAAAATAGATTTATAGATTTAACTTGGTACAGTTTTTTATCATGAATGGCAACAGAGATGACACTGTGATAATTTGAATACCCTGCTGATTGCACTTACATATTTAACTTTCTGACCTTTACTATTTAAGTGGGTTGACTTTTTAAAAGAAAAACAGCATTGATCAGAGTGCAATTTTATTAAGGAAATTATTTACATCTCAACTTTCACACACATTTCTGCCACTTGCTTTTTAGAATTACTGATGAAAACAAATGCAGAAACTTGCTCTTTTGACGTCTTATAATTGAGGGTGGACCATGCATTTGTTTGAGTTCTGTTAAACCTCAAGGAAGCTTGTACCCAGGAGCAAATTTAAAAATGTCATCTGAATAATACTAACTGTAGAGAGAATATGACATGTTTTAATGAAACTACTCAAGCACAAAATTACAGTTTTCTAGTTTTAAAACAATATAAGCTGAAATATACTTTTTCCAAAGTGAAGAAGGTAGATACAGGAATTTGCAGAAGTAAAACCCTCAAATGAATCATCCTACTTTTGAGTTGGAGTCTTTAATTCTCAGCTGTAAGCAGTCCTCAGAAATACTCAAGCCTAGAAGGGCAGAAAGGATCCATAATTCTGGCTAGCCTAAGCTTGTGAAGAACAACGTGTTGCTTGATACTGTATGACTTTCTGCTTCAGACACGAAAATTAATCTACATTCATATTGTGAAAGAGCTAATAAAGAATGCAAAAATCTCTTCCACTTCCACGCCTATATGAAATAAATCAGTGGTGCTGACCCACAAGTTCCAGTAATGTAAATCCTTCAGTCACACTCTGTCTCATAACCAAGCTTCAGAGCAGAAATCCAGTTCATAAACACTAAAAGGGTAATTAAATATGGCTGTGTATCTGTGCCACTCTTTATTCTAAAAGTGTCAATCCACACAGGTCCCTGTCTCCTCCAGCAAACAGAATTGCTGCTTCATTCCAGCAACATTTATCGCTAAAGTTTCCCAAAAGACATCCTCTACTTAGATCTCTTCCACAGCCACAAATGACCATTGTACAAATGACACTGGCTGTGCATAATTGGCAATATACCAGTAACCACAGATGAAACCCCTGTAATCCCAAGGCTCTTATCCTAAGCACTAGACTTTAGCATCTTGCTGAAGAGCATTGCTCCACGCTAAATATTTGCAAGACAAGAGTGTTGCTGTTTAGAAAAATTAAGTAGCATGAAAGCCTTGTACAGCCTGTCAACTGCAAAGGAATTTTTAAGCTTTTCTTTGAAATGTTGTAAAGCCTTGTGATCCTGATGAACTATAACAGAGCACCAGTGTGCACATGACATGTAAAATCTTAAAAGATTCCTCTATGTAAAAATTATTTGGCAGGGAAAAAACCCATGAAATATAAATAGAATTTTGAACACCATAAAAACGCCCTGAAGAAATTTCATTTATGAGAAATCCTCACCTCCAAATAAAAAAGAAAAACAAAACAAAAACCAACCAACCAAAACCAGAAAAAAACCCCACACTTCATTTTTAACTACTGTGTTCTTTCAAGCAAAACTTCTAAAGACTGAGATAAACAAGGTGGCCAGGAGACTTATCAGTGAGACCTACTTGATTTTCTGCTCATCAGAAATCCTAAATAATGGTAAGAGAAGATAAGAAGCTAAGTGACTTCCAACTTTTCTCATCATGATGCCCCATCCTTCTTCTCTCAATCAATTCCTCTCTTTACCCTACAAACACCTGCAGGCACATTTGGGTACTATTAAGAGAGAAGCAGCCAGGAATTCAGCTACTCATCATGTTCTCCATCTATCATTACCTTTGGGAACTCAAGCTAAATCACATCCTCCAAAGTACTTCTGGATCCAATGCCAAGTGGAGAGCAGGAAAACACCAAGCAGCAAGCATAATGCTGTCCATGCTCTTCCCACCACCAGTATGTACTGTGTAAATCAACAGGCAATGAGGCTGTTCTGCAATATCAGTGCCCCACATTGTAGGTGAGTGCCTAGTCACCAGCTTAAAGAACACTTTTTCTATCTCTGTGATGATGTAATTTCCTTTTAAAAATAGTGAGAAACTCCACATGGAAGAGAACAGTCTTCACTGTCTGCTAATTACATTCACTAAATACTGAGGCAGCTTAGTCCAAATTTCTGCTCAGACACAAGCAGTTTCAGGCATTTGAACCTGCGTGTCTCCAGTGTTTAGGCATTCTGGTTGGGGCATTCTGCTTGTGGCCCCTTTTAATTCCTTTTGCTGGAGCTGTAACTCTTTTGTGTTAAATAGCTTGGGAGATAAGAAGAGAAAATAAATTATTTACCACCCTGTAGGACACCCATGTGGGAAGCTGAGCACCTGGAGTCCCTTCCCTACTGCTGTGCAGTCTGGTTAATGGGAAGTAGAACAGCATTGGCAAGTGTATGCTAGTAGAGAACACTGCAGGGTGTGAATTTAAGAGCAGCCAACCTCAAGAAAAGCTAAGAAGGAAATGGATATGTGACTCCTATCCTAAGTTTGACCTCCTGTTCCTGAAATATCATATAAAAGGGCAATAGTAACATCACTGTTGTCTAGCTATCTTGAACTCTCACTCTGAAAAATTCATCCAAGATTATTTCAGGAAAACTGACAATGTTTCTTAAGGGAAAATTTTGCTACCTGCCATAAATAGTTCATCACTTCTTTTTGTATCTACAGGATGTTTCGCTGTGTCTTGCTGACAATTTGGTACATAGAAAACAGGTAGATTGATAAGCGTATGTTCTTTCTCTCATACACATATCAGTAAGTGTTTGCACATCGCACTTTGATAATCTTCACAGCACACTAAAAGCTGCCTGAGTTTATCTCTGCCACAATAAATGCTTTTGCTTTCTTATTTTTTTACATCAGCAGTTTGAAAGTAGCGTGTAAAACCAAATACCCTCCAAGTTCAACAAAAAAGCTTTGTGAAATTCTTGACCATGCTTCAAGCAAATATGTATTTTTTTCATGTTTCCACATTAATATCTCTAAGAAATACAATATTTTCCTCCAGAAATGCTTCTAATTCTTGCCATACTGCCCCCCAAAAGACACCCACACACAGATGGCAATGGAAGGAAGTGAGGAGCAATGTCGTCTTTACTAGACACTTCAACATTCATTTTCACAAGGGAAAATCCTCAAATCCTAATTCAGGGGTAATGGGAATAAATATATAAATTACATAAGACTTGATTTGGGATTTTGACTCCAGGAAGAAAGTCAGTGGGGACACAATGACTTGCAGTTTTGACATTTGCCCAGCAACAATCTCAATGTACTTCCTTCCTCACAAAGTGTTCCTACACAATAATAGTTAATTTATACAGTTGGTTTGAAAACGGGTTTTTCCACTGTTGCTATTTCAAAACACTCTTTCAGTGACTCATGCTCTTACTGCTCTCTTCGCTTAAGACTCTCAAAACAGATGTCCAAAAAAACCCCCTTTGATCAGTATAGATCTCCTGAATAACACAATCTATATAATTTAGTTATTTTAACAAAAATACACCTTTTAGAGAGATTTAGTGATGCTTAGTACAACAGCACAATGTGATGTTCTGCAGAAACTCCTGAACCACAAGTTTCCCAAGAATTTGATCATTACCCAGCCACTCTCACACATACAGAAACATCTCCAACAGGAAACCTCTTCTCAATAAAAAAATTCTACAATACAGCAGTTGCACAAAATACTTACCTTAAGAGATGCAATCCAGTATAGGGACACAGGCTATAACAGAAAGTCCGAAAATATGAATTTCATAACAAAATGCCGAGAAATTGCAGAATAAAAATACTTTGGCCAAAGTAGTCATCTGGAGGTTTCAGCTCTTTATTCCCATTGTTCCACAGCCTGTAGCACAGATCAGCTATTTCTCAACTAGTAGTGATAAATAAAAGGTATAAGATACAAGAAAGTTTGCTGAAGCTAAGTAGAAACCTTCAACCTTAATCCTAATATACAAGTGTTACACCAGAAATGTCACTGACTCTGATCAGAGCTTTGCTGAAGGCTTCTTTTTTTTCTATTTGAAATATGAAATGTTTTAATATTCAATAGACCACAGAAAGTTCAAATGAATTTCTATTCTTGATTAAACTGTGCTGGATGTTTCTGTGGTATTTCCTCCAGATCCATGATTATTTTAATACTGCTGTCTCAGAGTTTGCACTTCAAAGATCTGCTGCAGGGCTACATTTTCAAAAGGGAAAGGAAATTAAGTTATTCAAATTTTAAGTACCTATATTTTTGAGCATTAGTCTGACTGAAAATCTAATCCCATTCAGCTTTTACTAAAATATGGGAGTGTTTCAAGACTTTATTATGCTCAGTTGCTTGGCATAACAAAAATCACTTACATTATATAGTATAGAATGAACTGTGTTAGAAATAAAACTGACCTTTGCTCCAACTCCATAATTCCACCAAATTCAGCATATTTTTCATTTGCAGTCTTTCATTACTAGTCACAGATTATTAATTAATTTATTCTAAATGTCAATAATTGCGCTGCACAACTAACTGAAGCAAATATTACCAGGTCTTTTCTAAAAGACATAAATATCTCATAGTCTTCTCATGGTAATTCTTTACATATGCACCTCAAGAACCCTGCCACAATAAAGGTAAAATTTATTAGTTCTTGAGGAAGATTCCCAAATATTCATTGAAATATAAATTCTGCTGAGCATTGAAATTCTCTAATATGATTTATCCATCAATAGAGATTTACCAAAAATCAAGATAGACATGAACTACCATTTTAATATGCAATCAACAGCTCTTGGGTTTAAAATAAACTTAGTCATATCATCCATAATAAGAACTGTATTTCTATCCCAAATTGAAAACTGAACTAGGGTATATGCTGAATGGTTACTCACATATGTGAGTATATGCCAGTTATTTCATATATTATGCTCCCATCCACCACAATGAACTTAGCAAACCAAGCAGTAAAGCTTAGAGGAAATAAATCCCTCTACATTTCAGTTTACCAAGTTTATTCCCTTGCTGCTGTGTTTCCCAAAGGATATTCACATCAGCATTTGTAAGAAAAAAATTGCAGCCCTGTAGCTAGTATTGAAAGCCATTACATTTTTACAGGAATTCAAAAGTCACCTTTCTGCTTTGACAAGTAACGTGGTACCACATTAATCAAATACATTTTTGAAGCAAAGTACTTTGCTTTCCATCAGTATCAGGCAATGTTCATAGAGCCATCACTAATGTCTCCATTTTAGGAATGTCTCTTGGAGCCTGGACAAAGAAACAATCTCTGCAAAAACATTCTGTTTTCTCTCATCCCTATCCTCACATTCATTATGTCCAGAGCAACCATTTAGTAACACTAATCCACGAGCTCATGGGAGGCATTTGTAAGTTTATGTGGAAAAGCTGGAGAGAGTAATTTTCCACCATCCGTTATCAAGTAGAAGAATGATAAAAAAGACATTATTCTGAACAATCCTGGACCACTAGCCCAAGATGTAACCTTTGGTATTTATTTCTACAGTAAAGATAATAGTTCTTCATACTGTGCTGTGGATTTGGGGGGCTAGAGAACGGAGAAGCATTTTGAAAAGATCAACCTGCTAGAGCAATAAATAATAGCGCATGTCCTGGAGTCCTGGATTCTATTCTTCATGTTATTTTACTGTACATTTCAATGTTTTATTTCTTTAGATTAAACATCTGAGAACTGGTGACGTCTTACTGTGAACATAGGATGGGTCTTTTATAACTTAAACTTGTAAGTACAGAAGCTCTCTGTAAAGATGAGACGGTAGTTAATTTTTTTTCCTTCTCCACAAAATACAGAAAAAAATTAGGTTCATACTGTTGCCTAGGAGTATGCAGTGACGTGAATACTGCTTTTAGCACTTGTTGCGTCTCTGCTGTTTACATTGTCAGAGTAAGAATAAATAGTACCAAGATGTAAAATCACCCTTGGTGAGGGAACACGTATACACAACCATTCAGGTACCTGTCCAAACCAGTCCTGGCCCCCCTTCCAGCCCCCGTACAAACCATTTATTTGAATTTTGGTCTCTCCATGTAATTTTTGAGGACCTGTACATATTTTATGTAAAATTGTTGATGGCCACCATTTCTTCCTAAACCATTGACTGCAGGCTCAGGAACAGATGATATATATTCTCTTGGGAAAATAAAGGCAGGATCTGTAAAGAAATATAAAGCAAATGTCCAAGATATCCAGTACTAGGATTACTTTTTACTAGTGGAAGGCAAAAGTAGACACAGCTCTTGTGTTGAGGGCCTGGAGAGAACAAAGATTTGTCAGTCAGCTAAGGAATTGCGCCGTCTACATGAAATACGGTCCCAAAGTTGGGAGGGAGGGGGCAAGAAGATGTTTGGAAAAACATGTTCTTGCTCAATCTTCTGACACCCTTAGAAGAGCTAAAATGAATTCATCAACAGATTACAAAAGAAAACTATTAGCCCTCTCCTGCAACAGGAAATAAAAAACAACAAAACCCCAAAATTCAAAAATTTAAGGTATTTCTTCATAGAAAAATATACCCTGTTCAATCTGGCATCAGCAATTAATACGATTCTCCTGCTACCTTTTTGTCAGATAAGAAATCAGGGGAGAGCAGCAAAGGGTGCTTGTTCCTGGACTAGCAAATAGTCTGATTATGGCAGTAGGCAGATCACTTCCCCTTGATTGCCTGGGAACAGAACCATTCTCCTCTCCAAAATACAGGGGAAAGTGAGTAGTGGTAATATGACTGGTGAGAGTTTTGATACAAAACAGGATGGATGGATATAAGTCACCTAGAAGGGAAGTCTTAAGTAGCTTATCCCCTTCAAATTTCTGCTTCACTTTGAATGAGGCAGGCTTATACTTAGAAACTAAGTGTATACTAGGCTGTTTTAGTCCTCCTTTCTACTACTCAAATTCTATCTGGCCCTGCATAAAACTGGGCTCCTGTCAAATACCAATATACAAATAAATGCCTGCCATAGCACTGTCTTCAACAAATAATGTCCAATGGATGGGAACACAGGCTCATGCTCACACATATGGGTCCTTGTTTCCTTTGTTGATCCCTTCCATAGGCTCAGCAGAGCTCACTGCATGGCACTCGCAGTAACACCTTGCAACCGTATGAATCCTGCTCTGTAAAGTTTTTTGGGTTCGAAAAAGTTTCCACTGGTCTGCTTTGTGCCTCTTGAGAGCTTCCCAGCTTCTAGCTGTGGGTGCACCCTTAGGGTGCCTGACTCTGCACAGTAACATTTTCCTGGCTGTATGGCTCTGGGAAATATGGTGGTTTAAGGTTCAGCATTTCTTCCATAGACTCAGAAGAGAGCAGGATCTTTTTTTGCTAGGCACATTAACAGCCAGTAAAACATGCTGCTCTCAAGCAAGAGATGACTACTCTGTTTGTCCTGCAGCACACAAACACGGCAGCAATTCAAACCCGTCAGCAAATACCAGAAGAATTTCTTCATCTCAAATTCACTACTCTCATCTTTTATTGACTTAACAAAGAGTATGTCTTTGTCCATTGTCATTTCTGGAACAACAGTCCGTGGTTTTAAGTAATGTGTGGTGGAATATATTTATATGCTTCTAATTTTTTTTTTTTTTTTTTTTTTTTTCTTATAAANTTTTTTGGGTAAAGAAAGTGATGGCTTACTAATTTACGTGAATATATTAAAAAAATATCTATAGATTCAACTTTAAAATTTATTTCCTTTCTTACTTATAGTATTGAGTTCCCCCTCACATGATATGCTTCTAGAAATGACTGTCACTCAGGGAAGGGAAGCAACAAGGTTTTACTACTGTTAATACACTTTACATTTCAGCAATTTTTCCTTCTCATATTTTTAAAATTATCATTTAGCTTGCGTTATGAAAGATGTCCTTGCTAGTTAGTGTTTTCTTGTTTTTAGCAAGTGAGCTAACAAAGGTAGACAAGTTCTTGTTCTTCAAATAAGAACGTGTGCACTGAGAAAATAGAGGAAAATTACAGCTCTGAGCACAGGTTCTTAAGATGAAGCACCCACAAGTAACTCTTGGTACATATATAGCAAATACCACCACGTAATGCTTTAGTGATGCCTAAATTTGATGTACTCTAAACTTAGTAAAGATGATGATCACTAAACCAAGCATATCAGTGAAGGCAGATGATCTGGCAGAGGTAGGAGTTACTCTGCTGTTTCATGTTGCAGAGCTCATTCAGTAATTTTAGTATGGAAGCGTTTTATACTAATTGCTATTCAAACACATTGGAACAGTGAGTCCCTCTGCTAAGGACCCTACAATCAGCATTTCTGATGTGACAATTTAACTGAATAATGAAGATTTTCTGTGTTGATGATGTTCAGTGGTTGCTCAATAAAGCCCCTGACTTGCTACACTCTGAATTTCCCCAGCCTAAAGTGCATCCTCAAAAGGATGCTTCACGAATCACAACAGAACCCGTGAGACACCAGAGTTTCTTACCTTGCAGCACATTCTGAGGCTCTCAAACTTCATTTTGACATGAAGTGGAACCCCAACATCAAACATCAAAGCTTTGCACAAACTGAAAAATTAAAAATATTTTCCTTTAATGCTATCAAAATGTGTGATTCAACAGGGGCAAAACCTTTTTTTTAGCATAATACAAACAGAATTTTTCATCTTCATTTTTCTGACTCATACGACAGCTTCTAACCAAAGTATAATAATAAAACAATAAAAGAAAAACTTAGTATTTCAGTACTTCCTGATAATGGCAACATCAAAAAAATTCTCCTGAAAAAGCGTGGCTCTGAAAACATTTCACAGCAGAAAACTGGTTTGCCAGATATAGCATCAGAAATGCTCTTAATGGATAATTCTTCTAAATTAAGCAGATGCAGAAGGCTTGAACAGAACTAAGATGGATGTGCCTCATTATCCTATGATTCTATGATCTCTTTGACAAGACCAGAGGACAGAGCCATAGGATTTGCTACACAGAGCACTCAGGGACATTCAATTGATAGTTTTAGACACAAGAGATAAAATAAGAAGAGAATAATGGGCAATTTCATCTGCCTTTTTCTCTTAAGGTGTTACCTTGTCAATGATTATCAGAATAAGTAAAAATTTTTATTCCACTGTATATCTTTAATAACTTGCCACTTCCATTTTAAACTAAACTAAATTCAAAGACATTCTTATTGTGCAATATAAACACTATAATCATAGCAGTGATAGCTCTCCTTATCTCATATCATGCCTCTCTCTTGATGATGAGTCATCTTTCGTCTTACCATGTAGTAAAGAAAACAGATGAGCCTTGAAAAGCTAACACTTTTTGCACATTTATATAGCAAATACCATTTGGAAAACGTATTTGTAAAATCACAGCTCCTGTAACTACTATGTCAGTTTCCAGACCGTGAGTTATATACAGTGGGGATGAAAACATTTGGGAAGTATCCGGAACTTAGCTTCTAAAAGATGTTTTCTTCGAAAATAAGAGTAAGACTGAACTTACTAATTTGGCAGTTTTGAATCATGTCCTTTTAAGCTTTAATTTCAAGTATATTTTTAATTCTGGTGCTATGCTTAAAAGTAATTTCTCTATTGAATGAGAAATCAAAGGGAATATTATAAAACCATTCTCTTGGTTGCAATGGGAAAATCCAAAGTAACACCATTATGGTTACTAAAAATACTTCAAAAGTTTCAAATCAACATAGTTTCAAGAAGTGATTGAAAAAGATACTGAAATATGGCTCAAATTCTTCTCAGCTACGACATATGTTCAGAGTTACAGAAAAAAAAAAATGGCAATTTAAAGTTGCTTAAGAAACTTAAAATCTATTTCTTTACTCGTTCTAAGGTCAGTATGTATGCAAAATTGTAGTGAAACCATACCCATCTAGAGGTATTTACTCCGAACATAAAAAAATTTCTCTATACAATACTGTAAATTTTTATACTCATCTGCACCTTTGCTATCCCTGACAGGCAAAAGGGATATGCAGAAAAAAGGGCTCCAACTCTTCATATTGTTTAAGAAGATGTCCTGATCGTCTCTCCTGCACCTCCCTGTGCTATGCGAACTACAGCAACCACGCTCTAAATTGGGCATGATCACACTCTATAAAGAAGAAACATTCAGATTATTTTGACATGAAACACATTTGTTCTACCAGAGGCATTAGCAATGTGATGATATTCCCTCCCGCAAAAACACTTCCTTTGTTTGATGTGCAACTGATGCCTTCACAAGGAAATGTAGACAAATGCTGGTAATTAAAGCCACATATGTAAAAACCCGGAGAAGCTGTGCTCCCTTCTCTCTGTGTGCAGGGAAGCTGAGGGAGGACAGGCCTCTGGGGTGTCAGACAGCGAGTGTCTTAGATGCCAGTTAGGTAACTATGCTGAAAACAAAGCAAAAGGAAAGACAAGTGGGTATGTACAAACAAGTAGGACGAGGTTACTGAGGGAAATACTATTTGAAGGACCTGCTGTTGTCTTGGGTTTCACTGACGTGGTCACCTGCACCAAGGTTACCTATATTTGGCACAAGGGAAAGGATTTGACAGAAGAATGATCACTGCTTAAAATACTTTTTCAGCTAGGGAAACAACAATGCTCAGTTTGTCACAGAAGATGCACTATTAGAGCGAGTGTTATTTCCTAAAGATGTAAAACTAACAAAATGCCCTGCAAAGAATTAAAGAAAATGATTTAATTGATTTACAGTTTGTGCAGTGGTACATGGAAGAATTCCAGCAACATTAAGTCCCCTAGTATTACTATGATGAAGTGAGTACACAGTTCACTTGTTCACTCCATAGCTGTGGTAGTGACCAGAGAGGACAAAACCATTGACATGGTTAAGCCAATGACGAAAATCCAAGAGACTTAATTTTAAGCCCCACTTATGAGCCACAGGTTATGCTAGTATGCCTTTGAAAACACTAGG
>VWZT01005007.1:918628-939087 GCA_013397055.1 Pachycephala philippinensis
GTGTAGGGGGAGAAAGCGGGGTGCTGGTGCATTTACAAGAGGAATGCTATACTCAAAATATTAAAAAAACATAATTAAAGAATGACAGGCAAATTTTCATGTTGCTTCAAATGGGAAGATTCAGCCTTAACAACATTGATTGTTAGACTGCTGAACTATCTATCGCAAGTACTTCTTTAATAATGAATGACCCTTGGTCTATTTATTTATAAAAGCCAGGCAAGATACAGGAAACATACAGATAAAGGTCAGTATTTAACATGATGAATTCAGGCAGGACTTCAAAGTTCATATGAAAATTCTTCATATCATTTGCATTGATTGCTGGGTATAAGATAAATGGGGTTTGGTGCATTTTATTTATTAATGTTAGCATTCATTTTGCCAGGTTTTTCTTTTTTTGCTGTTACTTAAGCAGGTGAGAGGGAATATAAACTGAACACTTGAGCAATGAAAAGAGTTCAACTTCAGGCTTTCTCTCTGATTTTGTTGCACTATAACCATATATTACCCTGAGTATCTGCCAGATAAAAAGGCCATGAAAAAATATAGCATGTATATAATACTGATCACTCTTTTCCAGCACTTTAATTCCTATCATGTCCTTTACATTTTTGAAATGCTAATTACATTCAGTCTGCTGTATTATACAGAAGTTGCTTTGGGAAAACAGGACTGTTTTGCAGTTACAAATGGTCATTAAAGGACAATTTGTGTGATTGAGTGCTAGGCTTGGTACTGTTAATAAACACCCTCGACTGGAAAATGGAGAGAAGAACCTTGCAGATAAAGAGGAAACACCTTTGGAAACCCAAGGCAAAATCTCACTCCTAATGGGTGCACCCACACTTTGTTAGATTTCAGACAATTAACTGGGGCTCTAATGCAGCACAGGGGGAGTCTGTTTTATACGAGGGCACCCAGTGCAGTGCTGGCTGAGAGTAGTTTGGGGATTCCAAGCCCTGCTCTTCAGTCGGGGGCAGCTCCACTAGGTACCCACATGTGGGCATCCAGCTCCTGGCAGCGGCAGCAGCAGGCACAGGACTCCACTCTCCTCGAGCACAGCAGCAGCCCAGGGCCTCGACCACAGGGGCAGGGGGTGTTCTTTTTGGTTTTGTCTGGTCTTGCTGGGTGCTGCCTCATTTGTAGCCCATTAATAGCTTCAGACTCCTCACCCATAATCATAAAAGCTAGACTGCTGTTTCACAGCTGCTGAGACACACACTTCATGTATCGGTGCTGCGGTATATGTTCAGTTCAGTGACTCAGATTCTGAGTGAAGAATATCTAATCAAATGGATTTTACTCAAGTTTTTCTTCCTGTAAAAGATATTTAGGTATTGTTTTTGTGTATACAAATCTTTCAAATTAATCTATTTATTTTATTAGCACTACCGTAGCAGGGTTCACTTACCAATAGAAAAATCTCATGTTGGAAATAGTAATACTCAGCAAAAAAAAAAAAGCATGTTGGATTTGAGGCAGAATTTTTTACTGTTTCTTTTATTCTTCTTTCCTACCAAGTCAATACTAATCACAAATTAAAGACATGTTTTATTTTTTGAATTATGTCAGCAAGAGGAACTTCTTCCTTTCCAAAATAAGGATAGAAAAGATAGTTCCAAAAGATTTCCAACAATGATACAAACCTTCATTAGATCTGAGACCCAGGGCTATAATCTCCTTCTTATTTGACAGATATGTTGATTTGAGAAGAGTTTCAGCTGACTGAGGACACCTACTGCAAATGTTACAACTAATATATTCTACTTTTTTTTGACATATATTGTGCCTGTTTATATGCTTGCTGTAGCTAATGCAAAACTTAGGGACTCTTGCTTGCAATCTGTGCAGTGTCCCTTTTTCTTTCTGTTTGCTATTTTTCTGTAAATAAAATATCCTGTTCGGATAACCCATAATAAATTACAGCATTTAAACTGAATAATTCCCTTGCTAAACCACAAATAACATTTCAGTTTTTAAAACAAAAAATTATCCGCACCTGTAAGTGGTGTCTTGGACAGAAGATCATAAATTATCATTCATGAAATTATATTTTATTTATTTCTTTTATTTCTGGACTTCTAGATCTCTCACTACATCTATCTGCACATCAGGATTCCATTTTTGAGTACAGCTAGTACAGACAGTTTTTATTTTGGCTTGACTAGTAACAAACTGAGCATAGAGATTCAGCAAATATTGGTGTCTAAGTTTGATGGAGTGGCCTGAATATCCAGGCTGCAGAGATGTGCCGGAAGAACATTTCAAATACATTGAATTAGAGATTTTTTTTTCTCATCTTTTATAACAAAGGATCCAAAATTGTTTGACACAAACCCCTTAAACTGAGAGCTACTTCTCAGATGAACAATTAGGACTTGATCTAAAATAGATGTAATATACACAGGACTAAACTGACATTTCACTCTCTAACCTCAATATATATTTTGCTTTCTGTGCTGTTCTAAAAGAAATAAAATTGGAAGAAAATATAATTTTTTTAAATTTTCAGCTATCAAGCAGTGAGTTTTCAGTTGAAACGAATTATAATATTACATTTTAAAACACCAGTACATGCGTAAAGGGGATACTTAATTCTTACAAAATAGTAAGATTACCACGGAGAATAAAGACAATGTCTACACAGACACCTTGTCCTGGATAGCCGTAATTCAAACAGCCTTTTATAGAACATGAACGCCCTTCAAAACTCACATCATTCAAAAGTTAAGACACACTTTCCATATAAAATTCTGCTTCTTCCACAAGAAGTAATGACTCATTCCACATTTAATAATTTATGTACACTGAGGAAGTCTTTTCTTATTTTCTGACACCTACATGAATAATCACTGTTCCCAAATAATCCAAACAGATACTGTTTCCAAAAACATGTAATGCTTTTGATCAAAAAGTATATATCTTGAAGAACTTTGGAACCTTTAAACTGGTAGTGTCTGGTAATGCCATTCCTTCTCTCATTAAAAAGATTTAATGGTGCCTTCCTGCTTCCCAATTCACCTCCTGTTCAGAAGTCTGTTGCAATTCTTCCATGCAACCGAGAGCTCACAAGTCCCTTTCCCCTTTCTAAAATGAGGTGGTCCTCCATTTCTCTATTGGGACCTTCAAATTAGTACACTAATTTAAATTTACTGGTCTACCAATTTATTTGGGTTCTACTAAAATACATTTCAAAACAGTATTTCATGTTCAATTTATTCTCAGTTTTAGCATTTCACTGAAAATGGTTTCCCTCTAGCCTCCTACAATAGCCCGTGTTTCCCAGCTCATTAACTGCCCTATAAGGTCTTCCTCTGCCTAATACACAACTCCGTTTTAATATAGCTGGGTCCATATAAACTTGTTCAAATGCTTTTTTAAATTTTGCATCCCATAATTAATGATTAGAAATAAAAGGTTTAAGAATAATCAAAAGTGTAATTATATCAGACCAAATCCAAAACTAACTAGGTGACTGGATAAACACGGCATATCATCCCTTAGAATAACAGGAGGAGAGTTTTAGTAATTGTGACTAAATTACAGAGGTCATTTAACTCATTGCAGACGTAATTTATAAGCAGTGTCCTAGATCTCAGCTACATCACATGAAATTAAACAATATATTTGACCATCCAATTCATGCATACTTTACCTTTCTGCTGGTGAGACAGAGCTCAGGACAACCACTGCTGAATTGTACCTGCTCAGTAGTCCAGCAGCACACCACTGGAGCTGTGTTCCCTGCCCCTTGCATGCCTGTCCAAAGGAGCTATGACCAATACACAGAGAGAGATGGACATCCCACTTGTGTGGGGGTAATTGTTTGTTTATTTTTAAACATGAAGAAATGTATTTTTAAGACAGAGGAAAAAAGCGAGACAAGTTGCATTCTTTTATTTACTTTCAGCAACTGTCCTAGAATAGTAAATTGCTACTATGACCAGTTTTCCATTCATTTCCTGGAAAATAGGCTCAATTACTGGCCTTTAAATGGTCTAGAGTTTGGGGACATCATGCCTGCTGGAAGCGTCCTTGTAAGCATGACACAAAATTAAGATTAGCTTCATAAATCCTGCTTGAGCAACATGATGTTCTTTAACACAACCATATTTTCTACCTACTTCCAGTCCAAAGCAACCAACCCATTGCTCATGCAGAACAGATGGGGTCCCTCTGCAAATGCTGACCATTGTAACTATGTCTTTGTGGCTTGTCATTTTAGTACTCATGATAAATTTTTCAGATGTTATATCAACAGTCTGAAAAGATGCAGGTAACATGCAAGGCCTACATATTCTGTAAAACTATTTGACCTCAGGCACAAAAGCCAAAGAGATGAGTCACTCCACCTCCACCTTTCGTTAAGACAGATTCTGATTTGTTCTATTGAACAGATGCTTTTGTAAGTATGAAAGGACTTGATCAAATTTTTTTTGAAAACACCCACTTCTAGAACTCAGGTACTAGGAACACAAAAATACTACTACTCAGAAAACAAGTGAATAGAGAAGAAAGCCTATTTTTCTCTAAAGGGTATGGAAGAAAGGAGAATTCAACTTGATTGCTGATTAAAGCAACTAGAAAAACAAGAAGAGGGTAAAATTGTGGGAAGAAAAGTGGAAGGTGGAATTTAGGTGAACAAACCATTAATGGGCAGGTTTGGCTCAATGCCTTTTCTCTATTCGCAACATAATGCCTGGTCTAGAAATAGAGTTCAGGAAACAACTGAGCATCTTACTATATACTTTTTAAGATCTGCAAGCTTCTTTCCATAATAAGTAAGTCCAAAACCTACAAGAAGATAGTCTTCATGAAAAGGCAAAACCTCTGACATACAGACCTATAGACTCAGTTCTATATGTCTTTAAACTACTTCCACATTTTAGCTATCTTACAATTTATTATAAAATCTCAAAGTGGAAAAATTCTGACAAGCACATGGGTGCTGGTATCCACGAGAGCCTTTCATGCAAATATTATGGTAACTGCCTCTGAAGAAAAAAAAAATGCAAAAAGTCCCACTTGTCTGCTTGTACACTCAAGCACTACCAGGCCTTTTAATAAAAAACATTATCTTACAAAAGTGTGTGTTTGGTGAGGGGAGTTTAATACTAATTTCCCTGCCCTTTTTTTTTTTTTTTTTTTTAATATTCTCAGTGCTTTCTAATTAGTTTGGCTTCACTAGCCAAGTCTCAGCAATTACTGTGTTCTTCCTACCAATAAGTCAGAACCTTTTAAGTAATTTTTTTGTGCCATCTACGTGGATTCTGGAAGATTCATGGATTTCTGCTCTGTTCCTCAGACACCAGACTCACCAGCCTGCACCTTCTGACTTCCTGACAATCACTGCAACAGCTTGGCCTGTTTCCCACTGTGGTCTAACCTTTGCTTTGGAGAGCAGCGCAGGGAAGCAGCACCTACTCCAGTGATCTCCCCTAAGAGGAAACAAGCAAACCAAGAGCATCCCCACTGAGGTCTTCCATCCCTAAGACAAAAAGAGGCAGATGCTGTGTGGCAAGGTGCACAGCAGGAACGCTGGGCTTTGTGCCTCCAAAGCTGCCAACATCCTCTGGCCTCAGGCACTGCTTAGTCTGTGGCGTCAGGATAAGAGAAAACATGGTAACGTGCTTGTTTCGTAACATCAAGGCTCACTCTCCAACTGTATAAACTAGAAAGTAGATTTTTAAGCAATAAACTCAATTATTGACCTTTATTCTGAAGCTCAGGAGTATAATAGGCTCTGTCAAATGTGGGGAGCATTGTCAGCAACATTCATTGCATGTTTGAGCCCTCTTATTTCCTGTTAACAAATTGTTCCTGATAGCATAACTCCATTTAAAATTATATTGATAATTTGCAGGAAATTGATTACTATCAATGGTCTGTTTATTTGCATTGTGATAGATTGTCAGTCACAGCATGCTGCATGAAACTACCTTTACTTCCCATGAGGGTGACTTTCTAATTTAATGTGTGTTACTTTTTGTCAGGAATGCAGCTGACAGAAAATAGCAGCAGAACTTCTTCAGCACCATGCAAAACTAGACTATAGATAACTTCAGCTACAACAGAAATATAAACAATTACAATTACTACAATTTATTCCTTGCTTCCTTTTGCAAAGCCAAGTCTGCAGTCTTCTGATGCAAGTGCAATGACAAAGTCTTTTTCCTCATAGCTGGTACCAACAGAATTAGGAGCTAAATCACAAGTAATCTTGTAAACCCTGCTAACTTGATTTCTTGCTTAAGGGGCATATTCTCCAGGGAATGATTTTACTTAGTTTGATTATTTTAACTGCTGGCCAACTATATGTATCTGCCTGTAAAAATAGAAGATTGAAATCTGCAAATACAGAACCACTTTCTTTTCGCATGCAGTTCATTTAAATATTTCAAATTACTTTGAAACAGTAGATTTAAAGATAGTAAGATAGAAAATAATGCACTAAAAAGGTAAAACTGAAGTAGAAAGAAATTATGTCACTTGAGAAGTCACAAAAGGAGTCAATGTTAGATACCACTTAAGAGGAAAAGGGCACTATTCCAGATGCATATATATTATCTTTAAAAAAAAAAGGAAATTTATTTACACTGTATTACACCTAGCAAGATACCTGTAAATAATATGTTATTTGTGCCTGTACCAGCAATCCTTATCACATGTCTACACTACTTGCTAAATTATTGCTAATAATCACCACGCAACCAAAAACATGCCACCAGACAATAGGGTACAAAGCCACATAAATCAAAAAATTAGATATTTTTCAGCATGTACTCCAAAATGTAATTGTATTAATAATTATTGTCTCTGTTTATAAACAATTACAGTACCTGTTCCTACAGCACTGCATGCAGAAATTCCCTGTAACTATTTTATTCCATTCTAATTGAGAATATATTCAGGACCCAAACCTGCTAATATATATTCCCAGCTTTAGAATTACAATGCAGTTTAGACTTTTATTGCACTACACAAAGTGACACTTAAAAATCCCATGTAACACTGCAAAGTTTTGATTTTTGGCAAGACAAGGGATACTTTTTGGGACTCAAGGGTTCTGACCTTAGTGGAACCAGATTGGTTTTCTTTTCCTTTCGTCCAACTCTGATATTCATTTCTGAAATAGTATCCAGAGACTATTTAACAAGTGTACAATTAAACAGATTTCACATTGTGGCAACGCTATTAACCCTGAAAAAGGACTTCATGATGGGACTTCCTTTGTCTTGAGCTACACACTTCCTCTGCCCATTGTTAACATGAGCTGCAAATTTCCCTCCTGTCTCAGAAATTAGTGATGGCACACACAGCACCAACCCTTTCTTCTGAGAAAGCACTTTTCTTCTGCCTCCCTCGAATCGCTCTGGGTAAAAACTCCAATGTGATTTAAACAGCTTTGCAGTCATAGAAGTACCTCTTAAACTGGTGGAGTTAAATAGTTTACTTTGCTCTGCTTCCTAATTAAAATAATTACTTAAAATACACATCCCTGGCAAATTCTCATTGATACTTATTCCTGTAGTTTTAATCATTGCTATGCAGCATCAGTAGTATTTCTTTCTAAGAGATTTCCAAGAGATAGAGAGGACGGAAAATCATTTTCACAGAACTCCTGAATACGTTCCCGTACTTTCACTCTTCTTTAGACATAATCTAGTCTTTTCTTCCTATAGGGCTTTGTGCACATAACAGATTTTAGTTAAGCTATCACTACTACAGATGCTGCTTATATCAGCTTAAGAGGGTTTCTGTTAAGCTGATATATTATGCACTGCCTCCAGGGGCAAATACAAATGGCCTAAATACATGTGATACTTACGTTTGTGTGTGTGGGTTGGATGGGGCTATTCTCTCTGCTTTCTCAAAGTACCACTCATTGCGGTCAATGGAAAACCAGTAAAACACAATTATTAACCGGTGTTAATGAGAGAAAAAATGGCAAACTACTGAAATTGAAGCTGTGATAGATGGTGGAATTCCTGCTGATTTCTGGTTTATGTGAGGCTGATTCGGGGCTCCCTTTTCACCCCACATTTTCCATGAATGTTGTGTGTCCAGCGTCCAGAGAATAGACGTCAATAGTGGCAAACTAGGTAAATTTTTGGCTGTGGTAAATGCAGTAGGTTTTCCCATACGCGTCTTAAAATTTCTCACACTTCAAAGCTCCAATCCTGTTCCACGTAAAACAGTGGCAAAATCTTACACACAAAGAGATTGGTAAGAAGGTGTAGCAAAGGGATGTAAGTATTTTCACTATGAAACGACATAGTAGGAAAAGGTAGCAAAAAAGTTCTATCGATGATCAACAAGGCCCAAAGCTAATTCTCTGGAAACAAGTGTTTGGGAGGAAGCATGCATTTGGGAAATGGGATCATCTAATTCCAACTGTGCACTTTAAGTGGACAAACCTCAAAGAAGATGAATGTTCCTAGCAATTTTCCATCTCACAACAAGTGAATAACTATTAAGATTTTTTTTTCCATCGTCGCATGACTTCTATACCTATTTCTTTTGCAAATGTCTGTGAAAATAATCTTTTCGTATTTTAAGGGAACAGACATCTATGATGACTGTTTTGCAGACAGATTACTTTAAAAGACTTTTCAATGAGTTTTCAGTATATTTTAGTTTCCTAGGACAATTTTGCAGAATTGCCTCGGACTTTTTTCACTTTATTTCCTTCTTTTTACTAATGCTTCCAATGGCAATTGCCACTGAATTGAAAAGTAAACATAAAAATAAATTTTTTTGTTACATTGTTTGGTTAGGAAGAAGCAATAACCTTTAAATGAGTATTTTTTGTTCTGTTTAAAATAACTTCACATTTTGAAAAGCTTTTTATTCCAATAGTAATTTAATAAAGGTCTGATATTAACATACTCCTTAAAATGAAAATGGAGAGCATAATTATCTTGGAACAGGCTGCCCAGATAAGTTGGCGCTGCCCCATCCCTGGAAGTGTTCAAGGTCAGGCTTGATGGGACCCTGGGCAACTGGATCTAGTGGGTGATATCCCTGCCCATAGCAGGGAGACTGGAACTAGATGATCTTTAAGGTGCCTTCCAACCAATTCTATGATTCTATTATTAAAGACATTGAAAAAACGTCTTCATTTCTTTCTGAAGAGCATTCATCTCATTTGATACCAGCCCACCACAACTTGTTCATTCTGCACTTCCCAACAGCCAAGTTGTCAGAAATCTGATTTTCCATAAGATACAAAAGTCCTGTCAAGTTTTAAGCAGCTTTAGATCACCCTTCTCTGGTCAGTTACCATCCCAGTCACGCGGCCAAGACAGGCAAACAAACAGAAATAAGAGGTGAAGGGATGCAGACAGAACTCAAATATGCACTTTGGTTTTCTGTAAAGCATACAAAGCATCAATCATTAATCACTTAATTATCTCAATACTTGGAAATTACTGTGTCCAATCTTACGGCTCCACTTAATCAATCTCTTCTACTCATGACTCTAAAACTCATGAAAAATATCCACTCCCAAAAGACCATGAACATCTGAATGCATATCAGTCACTCTGACAAAGTGACAAATGGAAACAACATGCAAGAGAGACTGGTGGTATAACTTCAAACAAATTATTCATTTGGGAAGAGATGTTTATGAACTTTTTGTTCTCAAAATTCTGCTTTGAAAAGTGAAACTGTAGAGATGGAAAGTCCCTCCTCCAATCTGCCCATCTGAGTGGGCACAGGAGAGGGAACGATCCAGCTTCTGTCCTTCAGGAACTGACAGCAAGCTTTTCATCAAAGCATTTCACTAAGAGTGGAACCTCGTCAAGGCAGTGAGCTTGCAGTTTTACACTGAAGGCCTGGTTTGCAGGAAACAAGAGGCTCATTTGGCATAAAGAAATCAGCAATGATTCCACCATTAGGACAATGCATGAAAAGAGAGATGAAGGAATGGATAGAACAAGAAAGTAGAAACCTGTCATCAACCCAGCAGAGGAGACACTGAAGTTAAAAACAAGGTCTATAAAATTCAAGACTTGGGAGATGGGAATCCTACCTTCTCTCAAATGGTTAATTTACTCTGGAAAATCTATCAAAAATGGAAATTCCAAAATCCCTTCATTTACCTATAATGCAACATTACTTTGCTCCAAAGGTACCAGATGATCGAAGTGTTATGCCTGGTGGCTTTTACTTCTTGTCAAACCAAGTAGTAGAGCTTTCTATTTCATTTTGTATTTCAGGTCAGTAATCTCCCGTAGTGAACTGGATAAACCAATCAACTAATTTCACATGCAGCACTGAGAAGTTATCAGTTGCTAACAATTCATTACTCAACTGGAAAAGATCAAAACTAATGGGAAACTCTTTCCTGTTATTAGTCCCCTGAGTCATCCAATTCCCACTGTACTGCTCTTCATTTTTTGCTGCCTGCCTCTATATAATAAATAAGACTGTTGCAGGTAGCCCCTGTGACTCATTCCTTGGGCTCACCCACCTGTGATTTGTGAGTGAGATGAGCTACTATAACACTGCTTTCCTCTGGAGTCCCTCACTACGTCTGACCAGGCTACTGAGACTGCTGGTCTGCTTTTAAATTGGATTTTTTTTATGTTTAAACACATAAATTCTTAAATTTTTACAAGCATACTGCTGCTACTAGTGCTCAAAGACTGGTAATCAATCATTATATTAATACATTTGCTAATCAAAATGCAATATCTCATTATTTTCATGATTTCCCAGGTAAAAGAGAAATAAGCATTTTCTGAGATCAGGAAAAACATTTTAAAAATTAGATATGATGGCAATAATCTTTCTAAAAAATGGGAAAACACAATGTTTATATGGAAAAGATACCATATCAGCTTCACCTACCAGGATGAGAAAGAACTGAAGACGTGGATTATATTTTCTAGTGAAAGGTAAATTAATGTTTTCATTTTCTCTCTAACACAGGAGATGTTAAAAACATACCTTTCCACTGATCTCCTTCTTCTATTTTTGTGAGTTCAAACTGTGACTACATTCCAAAATCATCGAGCCATGCATCAGAAACAGCCAGTAATAACTAGTATGAGCATGTTTTTCTTGAATAGTTTTTATTCTCTCTCTGTGGGCATTCTTTAACTGAACTTAACATTTCTCATAGTTCTCCCCGCCCCTTCAATAAAAATTCTCATGTTCTATACTCACCAAAACTGAGTGGTACATACCACTCCGTTGGCACATTCTCCACATGTTTTATTCATCACCAAGCTCACGCAAGTATTACACACTTTAAAGTCCTATGAAGAATCACACTGACATTCCATAATGACCACAAGACATCACTACATCTTCTTAATAAAATATTAATCTTCTGATTAGCTTATGAAGCTTTCAGCACTAATACTGGGTAAATCACCCACACCACCCCACAAAGACCTACAAAAAACCCCTCAGCTATTGCAGTGCTTTGTCAGTAAACTCTGAATGATTCTTTCTGCTTCAAAGTGAGCAGCAAAGCTTTGGCATTTCCTCGTATCCCTGCTTAGCAAAAATAAAAATGATATTTTAGAGCTCCTTCTAATCTCTGTGATTCATATGTCAGACTCCCTAAATTTATCATTTCAAGCAAGTTTTTTTACGCATTTCCAGGTCTAAAGGTGAACCATGGACCAGGAAAATCACCTCCTCTTTATTTCTAATACTCTAATCTATGTTAATAAAGAATGCCCATGACAACCTTCATGCAATTATTACTGCTGCCCAGCAAGATGTCTATATACACTATCTTCTTCACTCCTCCAAAACATTTCAAAAGCATGAAGACAACAACAGTAAAGTCCTTCTTTTGTTCATCAAAATGCATAATCACATAGAAGGAGCAAAATCTCCTGCCTATATTTTTCCTTAGAGCCTTAAAAGTTTAAATTTTTTATTTGTTCTCTATGAATGTACGGAATATATGAAACATAAAGCAAAATGATTGCTCATATTTTCTAAATTTCACAAAGTGGAATAATCTTTAATTTAGGATTATGTTTTTCTGAAGCACAAAAATGTGTATAGTGTATAGGGAAATATCTGCATTTCAAATGATTTTCTCTGTGGATATTTTACTTGTGAAAACATTTTAGGAATGACTCAGTAAATGAGATAGTATAATTACATCATCCTATTTATTACAATTACAACATTCTGTTAAATTCAAATACCATTCCTCAGGCTGATTTTGCTAATGCAGTCATCTTAGAGATGGTCAGTAATTCAGCATTTAAAAAGTGATGGCTCTTTCAACTAGTTTCTCACTTGCCATTTTTAGAAACAATAGTATGAAATAAAAGTACATAAAAATTAAAATATGTATGCAACAACATATTATAACAATTAAAATGATATCACATAAGACCAAATTCCTACAGACAATTTATGGGTATCCTTAGTTTTTAGAAGTTGTTTAAAGGACTCACAGAGTTTTTTTCTAAGTGCTTGCAGGAACATCATTTCATTGTGGTAGAGCTATCCATTTTTCTTCCCCCCACAAAAAAAAAATAGCAAACAATTGCAAAGCTCCAGCATTTATGCGGCATAATCCTGGACAGATGGCTGAGTACAAGACATCTTTTATGCGCAGACACACACACACACAACACACACACACACATATATATATGTATATAAAAATGCATATACGTATGTATATTTTAACTGGAGAGCACCTGCTTTGATGCTTTTGTGGGTATTAACAGTACTACAAGTTTTTATTAAATATATTTGCATTATTGTCATCATGATCCTTAGACTATATTCCCATGTTTTGAGTTCAACCTGATATTTATTTGCTATATACATAAACTCCTAGCACACTGAATGAAATTGGCTACTGAGGACATAGGCTTGAAGCTTTCAGATTCCATTCAGGATAGAGAACTGACAGGAAAGTACATTAATTGAACTAAAATGACAGTTATGCTGTTCTGGTGGGAGTTTTAGTCATGTGTAGCAAAAATTACCAATACTCCCTGGTATTTGAAGGAGAAAATCAGAAAAGAGGAAAAAAGTGAACAGTCCTATGATTTTTATTTCCCTCTGAAGCTAATAAAGTTAATGCACCAATAGAAAAGTTGTTACATCAGTAACTGCTATATATAACTGTATATAAATTCTAAAACAACCTTTAAAAGTATTATGTCTATTCCAGTGGGAAAAAAAAAAGACATTTTGGCCTGTATATTTTGAAATCCATAGGACACAAGGAAAGGCAGAGATTAACAATTAATATGAACTATTAAATACGATGCCATGCTGCACTGACCCATGGCAAATAAAGGTCCATTCTTCAGAGGTTAGTTTTTGTACAAGTAGTTTCTAAAATCATTAAGTAATTTTGTTCACTCTTAAGGCTCTAGTCTTCTTTATGACAGGATTATTCACTAGTAAAAACATTCCAAAGGTTGAAAATAAAAATATAGAAGAATTCTTGCTGTTCTGGACAGTAGAAACTTCTTTAAATACTTTCTGTATAAGCATACACTCTTACAGAGTGTGGAAAAATTAGGTTAAACAATGGCATCTATTTCAAAGGAACTCCATACTCATTGGAGTATATAGCCACATATATAAATGCGTAAATTGTCATAAAATTATGTAACTAATTAATAAGTAAATGCACAGGTTTTTGTGCCGATGACAATACTGACCTGGACTACCTATAAAGTTTACAGCTGTCTTGCAAATCACCACAAAGATCTCAGCCTTAGCTTCTCAGGCACAGGCATCCAGCTACAGAAGCAGATCATGAATGTTGTAATAAATGTCACAGCCCCTAATCAGTATCAGTTGCAGAGTGTGGTGATGATTTTTCTTTTGTTCTGCTGCTATGAAATTTCTTATCTTCATGTCCTGGCCAATACACTAACCTCATACTTGCTATGGAAACTGGCTAAAAACCAGACCTGACCTGTCATAAAAATATTGCCATTTTGAGATAATTAACTTTTTGTAGTAAATTAAGTATTCCCTTCACCTAATTTTCAGGACAAAAATATCTCTGTGTAAACCTACACCAATCTGAGAGAAACATCAAAAACTTCTGTAATTGAAGTATTCAAAGGATAGAGAATGTCTCCTCCAGACCAGATGACTGAATTCTCAGCAGCACTCATTTAAAAGTGCTTCCTGCTAGGGCATCCCCTTACATAAGGCAGAGTGAAAACTTTAAAATAGTATGAAATTCACTTTGACTCTTACCAGAAAAGACACTGGGAATCTTGGAAAGAAAACTTTTCACTGTACGAATAGGAATCCCATTTTTCTCATCTTGCATGCGGGCTATGACGTCTTCCATCTAAACAGAGAAATAAAAAAAAACAAAAAAAAAAACCAGAAAAAATAAATAAATTCAGAATTATTTCCCAAAATTAGTCTCCAAGAAATCCTAGATCGATCTCTCAGAATGACAGATCAACTCTTTCTATTTCTTTCCTTAATTTATATTCTATAATTTTATCAAACAGGCTAAAACTGCAAGTAATTTATTAATAAAAAACAGTAAAAAAAAAAAAAACGTATTCAAGGACTCCTGAGAAAGAAATAGCAATGCAGAACAACTTAGTTAAAGCTAGATTTAGTTAAAGTACCTAAAAGAACTTGTCGAAAACCATTTCTGGATATTAAACTTCATGTTTTGATTGTTTTAATGGTATCATACCACATATAAAAGCAAAATAGACACATACAGACTTTTAGGGGACTGATAGAGTTCTCAAATAGAATGTTCAAAACAAAAATAGAGCTTTTAAGTTCAAACCAAAAATTCCTTCTTTTCTTTTGAGAAGGGGGAAAAAAATACAACATGTTGTAATTTTGCATCCCTGGAGACAGCAGAGCCAGCAACATAAGATTTCTTTGTAGGTAATAATGGAGTGGGTATAAAAATATTTTAAATCAATTTTCTGGTTTTCTTATATATATATTTTTACATTAGCTCAGTCTTCCAATTCAATTTTTAGGCTAATTTGGACAATACATTTTATAAATTGTGCCCAACTCAAAGGCTCACTTTCCTATGAACTATGACCAGAAAACCCTTTTACTGGAAAACAAAGAATATTTAAGTAGAGTCACCGGCTTGCAATGCCATTTTTTCTTCTTGCCCATTTCATTATTGAAGTTTACATATTTAATAATTTCCATCTTTCGTTCTTTGAATATCTAACTTCTCAAAATGTTCAATGAAACTCTGATGAAATTAATTACAACTATTTTTTCTTTTTATTTAAATCACTGACATACTCCATATGAACAACTCTGTGTGACAGGGCATTTTACACTCTTTCATTAGTCAAAGTTTAAAAATTTTTTCTATGTCACTTCTGTATCCCTAATAGGTTCCCAAAAAATTCCTTAAAAGTTTGTGGCTGGGCTGGATTGGGTTGTGGAAGCAGACTAACAGACAAAATTCTGTCATGCTCCTTTTTCCCCTAAAGGCAGATGTCCCACATTAGCAAATAGCAAAGCAGCACTGGGTGCAGCAGTGCATTAATTGGCCCAATAAGGGAGCTGTATAGAGCCAGGAAAGGGAACAGCATTTGGGGACACCAGTGGTGTACTTAGGAAAAAGAAAAAATATCCATACAAAAAAAAAACCAAACCAAACAAAAAAACCCAATAAACAAACAAACAAACAAAAAAAAACCCCACAAAAACAGAAAATTAAATAATTTAGCTTGACTGCTCATGAAAAACCTATTTATACAGAGAATGTCTGGAGGTTCCCATGTTCCATGTACTTAGAGATCACACATTAACAACCTAAGGAATACAAATCCAGTTCATTGTCCAAACCAAAAACTACAAACAGGAAGTAGGTATTGTTAGCAAGGCGTGAAAAACTCAGTCTATTGCTCAGAATTAAGCAATGTGCAAAATGTAACAGAAGAAAAGAACCAATATTCATCTGACATGGAATTTAGTTATTAAAATAGAAAAGGCTATTAATAGATTTCTGAAGAAATTGTCAAGCATATCTATGCTTGTCAAGAACTGTCTATGAAATGGAATCTGACCCTACATTTTTATCCACATAGCACCTGAAGGCTTCTATCAACCCCTTCCAAATCCAGGGGTGAGCAGTCTTATTGTGCCCTTAAGTGAATAAGAAGTCACTCAAATTCAAGTGAATATTTTTGCCGATCACATTTAATGATAAATTCCACACATGCAGAGTAAGCTTGTGAGAACATTGCTAGAACTGCAGAGCGAATAAGGTACACTACAATAGGAAAAAGTATAGAAGACAATTAGTACGTAAGGCAGCACAATAAAGGTATATTTGCAATATAATAAGGATTACTACAAACACAGGCCACACTTCTCAAACATATTCTTACAGGCAGAGAGATGCAGTTACTGCTTGCTCAAGGACATAAGTGCAAATGTTAAATGCCCAGTGCTGTCAGTAGTCAGTCTTTTGAGAGTACATGGAATAAATTGTCAACTGACATTTACATATGCTTTCCTAAACTTTCTTCATGGACAGTATTTAATCTAAACAGCATAAAATCTAACTCTGAGATGGACTGAAGCTCTGGGGGAGTCCTCTGGTTTTGATTAGCAAAGTGAACTCTAGGATGTCTGCACTGCAAAATGACACCTTCCCCTTTACATCAAGCTCATATTATTACTCTGTGTTGGGCATGAATTCTCCCTGTGCAAAAGGCAGCTCACACTGCAGACAGCATCATTGTGAACTTCCTGTTTAACTCAACGAACAAAGATTACTTCCTAAGTGAGTAGGAATACTCTGAACACACAACACAACAGCAGTCCACTAATTAGGTACAGCTGACCTCTTGCATGGAAATCTAAAAAGTTACTTGTGGTTTGTGGTTATCTTAAATCTTAAACATAAGAACTCTAGAAAATGAAGGGCAATTTAAAAGAAAAGAAGTTTAAATTAAAGATTCAAACCTATCCAATCCAAGATATGCAGGTGCACAGTTTAACTTTCAATATATGCAGTTGCTATTTCTGTTTCAGCTGCTTTAAATTCAGCAAATATATAACCTCTTCCACTGAAAAACCATCAAATTTAATTATATTTGGGAAGCAGCAGTCAAGGCGCTCCTCTGTCATTCATCAACAATGACCTAAGACAATGAAAAGGGCAGAATAGTTTAATTAGAATGATGAAAGAAAATCTTAATCTAATTTTGCTCAAGAAGCCTAATCTGAGAAACACATGCTGCTGCCCGATATAATAATTTTCCTTCCTGATGTATCATTGTTTGCTTCTGAGTCACCTGACCCAAAGCTCAAAAGTGAAATAGAATCTTCTTCATTTCACTTCAGAATTAGACTGTTTTCTATTCCTATCTTCTTACCCGGCTAAACCTGTCTGGCCCTCATCTTGCTGTGGGATCCTTTTTAATCCTAAACATTCTCAAATAAGTCAAACCCACAAATAATTTGCCTCCTGATCACTCTGCAAATGAAGCTCAATATGCTTGAGAAGAGGAAGTTGTGTAACCATATCTTTTAGATTTCAGTCATCATTATACATCATTAACTGGGAAAGTATAGCTAGAAAGAAGATCCAGTGCAGCACAGATTCTCCAGAAGGCTTTCTAAATAAATTTCTTCATCAAAAAATGTGCCATTTGTTTACCAGTGAGGTAATTCTAACCCTGACAAAAACTTACTAAACTTCTGAGGCATAGGCAACTCAGAACAAACTTACGATATTAATATTTAAAACTTCACTTGTCTCCTTGTGAAGATAATTTGCAGTGTTCATCTTGACTTGTAAGGACTCTGTGAAGTATATTTCAAAGCCTAACTCTATGACAACAGTGACGATGATGCATCTTGTCTAAAGCAAAAAGAAAGCAGATAAAATATCCTGTAATAGAAGGCCTACAGGATACAGGAGCCATTGAGTACTGACAACTCTGCTCTGAACACACTGGGAGCTAGGTAAGCAGGCATGCCCAGCTTACCCCAGGAGCAGAACCACTGGAGGTCTTGACAACACTTCAGGGGCAGTATCCTTTAGCTGCTTACAGCTAGGTGAAATGAATACAGCTCCTAAGAGCAGAATTTTTATGGTTCCTCAGTGCCACCTTGCCATGTGGTTTGTGGAGGGAGACCCTGACCTTTAAACTTCTACATCCAAATAAGAATTTCATTGCTGCTCATCTGCACATCTTGCAAAAATTATCAAGATGAACTTAAGATTCAGCATCACTGCATCTTAAGAAGTGGTTTTGGTTTAGGGTTTTGTGGGGTTTTTTTTTTAAATTAATTCAAACACAACAAAAGGGAAAAAAAAANGCAGGACAAGAGTTTTTTCTACCATTAAAACTGAGTCTAAACTAACTCCACGTAAAGGTGATCACTAGATACAAGGATACTAGAAAAAGTCATTCATCTGGAATTAAGTTAGTTCAAGAGACACACGGTAAAAACTTGAAGCTTTGGCCTACTTAGACATTTACAGATGTCTTAATTCGATTTCTGTTCTTAAAAAATAAAATAAACTCAGTGCCAGGGAATTAAGAGTCTACTCAGGAATACCAAAATGAAATAAGCATAATTTTGTACTCAGTTATCATACATCAGAATAGGGATTGCTCTTACGTTGAGCGTACTGGGGTCCACCCACACTACAGCTCTCTTAATTTTGCCAAAATCTTTTTTCTCCTTTTACACAAATGCAGGGGTGGAATAGCCTAGTGGGACTCGCTACAAACCTCATCCAAACAAAAAGTGCAAACAGTTACAGTATATTTCTTACAGTATGCAACATGTTTCCTTAGACATTTTCTCGCCTCCCTACTTTAACGCTTGACAGACTCCAAGGTCATCAGTGCAGCTGGCCAGAAGGTGCAGGAGGTGTTCCTGAGCCTGCCCCCTGTGCAGAGATGTACATCAAGCAACATGGGCTGAACAAAACTTGCAGGGTAGGAGACAGATACAAGGTTCCTTACAAGAGAGGGACCATTTCATTTCTGACTGCTTCACTGACAAGCACAGATAGAGGCAAACTCTGATTGGCAAAGTTTGACTGCCAGATCAAATCAGTAAGAAATAACCGTGGAGGTGGAGATAGAAGGGTAATGGCAGATCTTCAGTTTACCCAGTGTATGAGGCAGTCACCAAAGTAAAATAAACAATCTCAGTTTAAGAATGCTGACAATTCTTTTTTCTAAATCGAATGTGTAGAAACAAGTCGGTTTTTCCATTTAACGCAGAATTGGATTATTTCAACTCTTTATTCCTACTTGGGATGAAAACCAAGTTTAAAATACTTAGAAGTTCAGAAAAGTACATTTAGATTTTTGACTAGAGTGCTGAAAGATGGCTTGAAACATGCAAGACTAACCAAACTGTTAATGACAGTCATGCACGAGCTCTCTGAGCTTGCTGATATAAAAGCTGCCAGTCAGAAGTTTTTCTAAGACAGCAATATTGCATCTCTGGTCTACCAATACAGGAAACAGCCCTAAGTACTCTCTGATGAACATTAAATTATAGAATAACTTAATTAAAAGAATACAAGAATGACTGGTCTCATACTTTTCAGAGCCTCTATTTGCTGAAATAATTATTTGACATCATAAAATCAAACGACAAACCAACACAAAAGTTTCCAACCATATTAAGTAGATGCACTGGAGATAGTTTGAAGAGCCTAATATTCTACATGTACCTATGGTGCTAGCACCTCTGTCTCATGTTTCTTTCCTTCTGTATGTGGAGACACTGGTGTGAGCAAATAGTTCACACTCTGTCCTTAAACAGAGTATTGGTGGAGAGCAAAAGATGTTCTGGCTTCACATGTAGCACAAAGGTGTATCTTGAACCAGCATCTGTCATTACTCTTATGGCTTCATTTGTAGCTGTCAATGTGAATTTCTAATTAAGATTCAAATTTATTTTCCCTATTTATCAATACTGTTTCAGATTCAACGAACAGGTAATGTTTCAGATTGGTTGTAAAACAAGAGAGGTACTATGAATACTAAGCCTGTGCTTACATTAAATGAGTGCAGGGCAAACCTTTGTCATTTATTAAGAATAATTTAGGCTATTTTGAATTTTTTTGAAAATTGATGCCAGTTCCATGCAATTATTTTTGAGGCCTAATTAAACTAACAGTCCCACTGGGCTTCTCCTTACTATCAACCCTGTATGTTCATCACTGAACTTGCATCAATAAGATAGGCTCTGCACTTCGCTGATTTAAAACTGTGGGTTTGAATTATAATTTTAAGCATGATCTTGTCTTATTCATGTAAATAAAGTGCTGAATCATCAAAACCAGCATTTCCTTAAAAGGTGCTTGTAGTTTAATGTAAATCATACAAGTAGTTCTTGTGCTTTTCGTATATCTATTTTAATACTTTTGAAAGAAGGACAACTTAACAGCATACTTTGAACTCCTGTCATTTATCTGTAATCATGTGGCCTGTTTGGAAACTCGAGCTGTC
>VWZT01005007.1:939256-954590 GCA_013397055.1 Pachycephala philippinensis
AGAGCTCGTGGTTTGATGCACCACTCTTTCTCCCTGCTTCATACACGGGGTAAACAGAAAATCTCCCAGTAACCTTCTATTTCCACTTCCATTCTACAGTTATTTCTCACTGTGATTTCTTTGGATTAGTTGATATGAAAACATTTATTTAATACTGTATTCAACCCTGCCCGCCCCCCCGCCCCNTGAAATGAATACAGGTCCTAAGAGCAGAATTTTTATGGTTCCTCAGTGCCACCTTGCCATGTGGTTTGTGGAGGGAGACCCTGACCTTTAAACTTCTACATCCAAATAAGAATTTCATTGCTGCTCATCTGCACATCTTGCAAAAATTATCAAGATGAACTTAAGATTCAGCATCACTGCATCTTAAGAAGTGGTTTTGGTTTAGGGTTTTGTGGGGTTTTTTTTTTAAATTAATTCAAACACAACAAAAGTGAAAAACAAAATGTTTGTTAGTGCAGGACAAGAGTTTTTTCTACCATTAAAACTGAGTCTAAACTAACTCCACGTAAAGGTGATCACTAGATACAAGGATACTAGAAAAAGTCATTCATCTGGAATTAAGTTAGTTCAAGAGACACACGGTAAAAACTTGAAGCTTTGGCCTACTTAGACATATACAGATGTCTTAATTCGATTTCTGTTCTTAAAAAATAAAATAAACTCAGTGCCAGGGAATTAAGAGTCTACTCAGGAATACCAAAATGAAATAAGCATAATTTTGTACTCAGTTATCATACATCAGAATAGGGATTGCTCTTACGTTGAGCGTACTGGGGTCCACCCACACTACAGCTCTCTTAATTTTGCCAAAATCTTTTTTCTCCTTTTACACAAATGCAGGGGTGGAATAGCCTAGTGGGACTCGCTACAAACCTCATCCAAACAAAAAGTGCAAACAGTTACAGTATATTTCTTACAGTATGCAACATGTTTCCTTAGACATTTTCTCGCCTCCCTACTTTAACGCTTGACAGACTCCAAGATCATCAGTGCAGCTGGCCAGAAGGTGCAGGAGGTGTTCCTGAGCCTGCCCCCTGTGCAGAGATGTACATCAAGCAACATGGGCTGAACAAAACTTGCAGGGTAGGAGACAGATACAAGGTCCCTTACAAGAGAGGGACCACTTCATTTCTGACTGCTTCACTGACAAGCACAGATAGAGGCAAACTCTGATTGGCAAACTTTGACTGCCAGATCAAATCAGTAAGAAATAACCGTGGAGGTGGAGATAGAAGGGTAATGGCAGATCTTCAGTTTACCCAGTGTATGAGGCAGTCACCAAAGTAAAATAAACAATCTCAGTTTAAGAATGCTGACAATTCTTTTTTCTAAATCGAATGTGTAGAAACAAGTCGGTTTTTCCATTTAACGCAGAATTGGATTATTTCAACTCTTTATTCCTACTTGGGATGAAAACCAAGTTTAAAATACTTAGAAGTTCAGAAAAGTACATTTAGATTTTTGACTAGAGTGCTGAAAGATGGCTTGAAACATGCAAGACTAACCAAACTGTTAATGACAGTCATGCACGAGCTCTCTGAGCTTGCTGATATAAAAGCTGCCAGTCAGAAGTTTTTCTAAGACAGCAATATTGCATCTCTGGTCTACCAATACAGGAAACAGCCCTAAGTACTCTCTGATGAACATTAAATTATAGAATAACTTAATTAAAAGAATACAAGAATGACTGGTCTCATACTTTTCAGAGCCTCTATTTGCTGAAATAATTATTTGACATCATAAAATCAAACAACAAACCAACACAAAAGTTTCCAACCATATTAAGTAGATGCACTGGAGATAGTTTGAAGAGCCTAATATTCTACATGTACCTATGGTGCTAGCACCTCTGTCTCATGTTTCTTTCCTTCTGTATGTGGAGACACTGGTGTGAGCAAATAGTTCACACTCTGTCCTTAAACAGAGTATTGGTGGAGAGCAAAAGATGTTCTGGCTTCACATGTAGCACAAAGGTGTATCTTGAACCAGCATCTGTCATTACTCTTATGGCTTCATTTGTAGCTGTCAATGTGAATTTCTAATTAAGATTCAAATTTATTTTCCCTATTTATCAATACTGTTTCAGATTCAACGAACAGGTAATGTTTCAGATTGGTTGTAAAACAAGAGAGGTACTATGAATACTAAGCCTGTGCTTACATTAAATGAGTGCAGGGCAAACCTTTGTCATTTATTAAGAATAATTTAGGCTATTTTGAATTTTTTTGAAAATTGATGCCAGTTCCATGCAATTATTTTTGAGGCCTAATTAAACTAACAGTCCCACTGGGCTTCTCCTTACTATCAACCCTGTATGTTCATCACTGAACTTGCATCAATAAGATAGGCTCTGCACTTTGCTGATTTAAAACTGTGGGTTTGAATTATAATTTTAAGCATGATCTTGTCTTATTCATGTAAATAAAGTGCTGAATCATCAAAACCAGCATTTCCTTAAAAGGTGCTTGTAGTTTAATGTAAATCATACAAGTAGTTCTTGTGCTTTTCGTATATCTATTTTAATACTTTTGAAAGAAGGACAACTTAACAGCATACTTTGAACTCCTGTCATTTATCTGTAATCATGTGGCCTGTTTGGAAACTCGAGCTGTCGGTGATCCCTAGGTAAAGACTGAATAAGTGTTAATCCCCATCACATGAAACTGTACAATACTGAATAGAAAATCTTGATGATACCATTTAGTACATTCTGTAGATAGCAATTTGTGCCAAAATGTATCTTTTCTCCTAAGGACTGCTAGTGTAGAGCTCGTGGTTTGATGCACCACNGCTTCTATCAATGTATTTTTTTGAGAACTCAGCGTGTCAGAACACTGTCAACAAATCTATAACACTTCAAGGGCTATTACTCATACTTTTTTCAATTAGATAAATTTTTGTCTCACCTAAGAATCCTACATCTCGATATATAAGACATACATCCAGTTCCCTGAATGTATATTAATGCTATACAGCTGGACTGTGAAGAGCAGACTGAAGTAGTTGCTAAAAACTACTCAACTGGCATTACAGAAAATACATATAACTTTGGATGAATATATCATACTGATTAAGCTTTGAAATCAAGAAAAGGTTATAGAAAATGCTATACTAAGTCTATGAAAAATCAGGTAGTTGGCAATTCCAGCTCCGTGGCCTTCATGAAAATGCAATTTCAAACAACAAAAAACATATTAAGCAAGAAAAAAGACTATTTTTTTTTTCATAAACCACTCGCAAAATGATTCAAATATGTTTTAAAATTGTTTCATAATATTAATACTTCATAATTTATTTTTACTCTGGCCTTTCTTAGCCAAGGAGCATTTTCTATATTTAATAAATGTCACAATCAGATATAGAAAATATAAAAGGCTATGCACTGATGCAGAACTAAATTGTTCTCAGTTAGATAAAGAAAAGCATTTCATTTTATTTACCTGTTTTTCTTGGAACTTAGAAACTATTAATTCCAATCAATTAAAAATACAAATTTCTCAGACCTTGAATGCTACTGTTGCACAACCAAACCAGGGAAAGCTTACCCAAAGGAGTTAAAAAACACATCCAGATGGTGAAATTTCAAAAACACCTAAGTCAATGATAATTTTGGAAATTGCATTTCTGCTTTCAGAAAAATAATTATTTGTAACACATATGTGAAACTTTTTGGTTGGAATGACGAGGAAAGAGAAGCATCACTATGGGCACTTGAGAAGAAAACACAACTTGATGAAGAAGGTCTTGGTGAAAGACTGTTTATATTAATAGAGAAATTTCTGCAAGAATACTTCATTAAGAATAAAATATATATTTTTAAAGCAGCTAAACCTATAAATAATTTTTATTAATCTGTCAGGCCAAGATTTGATATTCTAAACTGTGCTACCAGAGATCCAAATCTTATTTCCTAGGCAAAATACATATTTTTAAAAATACAGTCTTTCAAAGCCAAGGTGTTTCCTGAGTTGTACTGCTAATCTGTGACATCATGGTCCTGACATTAAAAATAAAGTCTCCTATGTATTTCAGAAACAGAGAAGTTCAACTGGAAACCTGATCTCTGAGATCCCAAATGGAGCTTTCAAAACAATATTACAAAAATGGTCAAAATGGTTTTTTTTCCGAAAAAGAAGAAAAATAAAATGCCAAAATTCAACGGGACAAAAAAAAAAAATTAAGAAAGAACAGATTCTGGTCAGTACACAGGCTGGGATTTAAAAGAAGAAAATAGATGCAGACATTTTTGTAGGAGATGGAAAATAAGGAACTAAGTTAGCTTATAAATAGGTTAACATGGATACAAAAGTGAAATGTAGCCAATAGCACATTTTGCCTTCACAAAAAACATTCACAAAAATCTTAGCTATAACAGAGTTATGATATATTCATCTACCTAATAAAAAAGTGATGTTCCTCTGGAGAACACTTAGATTTCCTCCAAAATATTGTCATTTAATTCTAAAGTCTGCACAACCAGATGGTTTTTTTCTAAATTGGTAGATCTTTCTTATGTCATCTGTTACTAATGGTTTTAAATCTAAATTTGTCTGGTTGGAATCTCTTTTCCTCACTTGTCAGATGATCCCAAACATCACAAAGCCACATCACAGCAGCAGATCATTTGAGAAGCAGCTACTGTTGACCAAGCATGAAACCTTTTTTTAAAAAGTGCAGTACTGTTACCCTTCAAATACTGATGAGCAAAAAAGTAATTACAAGAAATGTTTCTAATTACTTTGACAGAAATAACATTTTAGGGCAAACAATGTTAAATAGTTTGGTGATTTCTGCATTGCTCTCTGCCCTGTGGCAGGGGAAGACTGAAGGAGGCAAGATGATCTTCTGCTAATTTTCTATGGAATAACAATTTAGAAAATGACCCTGCCTATATTTTAAGGTTCTGTAACATACTGTAGACAATAGCTGATAAGCAAGCTATTAAAAGCTGATAAATCACAGGATTACTTCTCCATTCAGAAAGAAACGTCAAGAGGGAACATCTGTCATAGCATCATAGAACTATGGAATCATGGAATCGTAGAATAGCTTGGGTTGGAAGGAACTTCCAAAGCTCATCTCATTCAAACCCCCTGCAGTGAGCAGGGGCATTTTCAACCAGAGCAGATTGCTCAGAGCCCCATCCAATCTGACCTGGAATGTTTCCAGGGATAGACCAACCACCATCTCTCTGGGAACCCTCTACCAATGTTTCACTAACACATGCAGAAGATAAAGCCTAAGTGGTTTGGTGATTTCTGCATTGCTCTCTGCGCTGTGATGGAGGTAGACTGAAGGAGGCAAGCTGATCTGCTAATATTTCAGCACCTAGAGAACAAAGATAGTATATAAAGACTACATTTCTAGTTCTCTTGGTCCTTGAAATTGCTCTGAGGCATTACATTCCATTAAATATAGAAGTAAAACTGCGACCATCAAAATAAATTTTTACTAGTGACTTTTAAACCACACTCTTGTACAAAAAAATGTTCTCAATTGTATTACAGTATGGAAAGCTTTCAGTACCAATTCTGTTCGGCATTTTAAAAAATTGGCCGTTGATGTAATACAGTAATGTAGAATTATATGACAGATGGATCAGTTTCACAGTAGCCTGTTCACCCTCTGTTACACAACTTACTTGGAAAAATATATTTTATTCTTATCTAATCTGAATAGATAGAAAATGGACAGTTGTGGATGTTCTGGCTATGTCAGTTCTTAAAGCATGTTGAATTCACCCATTTTCACTTAAAGAACAATGCAAAGGAAATGAAAACAAATGAAATACTGAACTATTGATCTACCAAGTGAACAATACAGATAATTAATGGATAAAGGCCACAGAAAATGCAATCACGGTACATTCCTTATGCAAAAAAAACCAAAACAAAAACAAAACCAAAAAACCACACAAAAAAAAACCAACCCCCCACCAAAAACATATCAAGAAGAGTACTGAAATAAATGAAACATAATGTTTAAACATTTTTCCATAAAAATTTAGCCACCAGCATTCCTATAACACCAGTACATTTTCCTTTCTTGTTAAAAATCTTATCATCATCTCCCCTTCGAGCCAGGAGAAGCTCCAGGCCTGATCATCTTTTTATTCCTCTTGAGAAGATGACACACACTCGAGTACTAATTTTCATGCTAAAAAGCAAAATTATTTCATATAGCTCTTGTTAGTAGCAATTCAGGAACTGTAGTACAAACTATAGGTTTATGTAAGACAAGCAATGCATACAAATATTAGCCTGCCCTTCAGTGACAAAAATTATGTATTTCTACATGTCAAGCAAGTTTTTTCATCTCATATTGACTATACAGATTAGTCAAGCTTCTCATCAATCAGAACATTAGAAGATTTAAGATAAATAGGTCGTAGGTCTTCTTATTCAGCAAGGAGTAATAAAAAATAAGTTCTACATGCATTTAAAAACCAAAATATTGGGGTGAATTTATGTAGAAATAAAAGGGGGGCTTTTTCCTGCATTGTTTTTTACAGTTTTAAAATGTATTTTAATTTGATTGTTCAAAAACACCCAAATAAAATGTGAGTATTTGATATGAAATAAAAATATAAAATGTAATTAAAGTAAGGCATGGTATTTTGCAAAGAATGTCAAAAGTGCCACTATTTTATTTATAATTTCTCAGCATCCCCAGAGTTATTCCTGCTTAGGATCCTAACTGTATCAGCCTGAGTCTAAGATGAATTTAAAATCTTATTTCCCTAAGACAGAGAAAATGTTTCTATGGCATTCAAAAAATCCTGGCATTCTTCTAAAATTTACTTAAGTCACAGCAAAAATAACTTGATTAACAGACTGTAGCCCATTGCTTCCTTTAGCAGTTATTTGGAAGAAGAGACTCAGTCAGAATTTTGATCAGGGTTTTTGATTCTACACAGTGAATAGGCAAAACAGAAATGAAAGTTCCTTATTTACAAATGAAAGCTGTTAGACATACTCTTTGATCACAGCAGGTTTTCACAGTAGTTTTCTTAAACGAAACCACTGCTAAAGAGCAGTAACACCAGTCCACACCTAATTCCATTGTATGTCCACCTCAAACACACACAGACTGACTTCTTGTCTTCATTGCTTATTATTAAATTTACCCCATTTCTTTCTCCACCCATTGAAGAAGGACATAGTTTGTTCTCACTCCCACTCTACACTGCTGTATTTTCACAAGGATCCTCTGCCATGTAATGATTCAGCAGCAATTTCAGTAAAGGCTTATTTATCAAAGCACTTAAACAGTTGGTAAACATTAAGGCTGAAATTTTCTAAGAAAAATGGAAGTAACTAAATACCTAACTCATTAAAAACCAGTGAACTGACATATCAAAAGACAGTGGGTGACACAGTGATGAGTGTGTATGTTCCAGTGCTTTGTGAAATAGGAGCCCATTCCAATGTGATATTTTCCAATTTATATTTTGGCTGGTTGCAGCATAATTAGGAAAAGTAGAACACATTTTGTGATACTTCCTTTCAATTGTATGTAGCAATTGCATCAGCTCAAGCACTCCACTGGACTTGGTCGGAAGGAATTAAGGAAATTTAAAATGGACTGTGTGCCTCTGTCTTATTTAATTTTCCTCCGTTTTTAAAAACATGAATTTGTTTTATGGATTCATGTTATATTTTCACAGAAAAAACAACCATACTTTAATTTCCTTTGGAATAAAGAAAGCAGAAAAGGCTATCTTGCCATCAAAACACTAGAGCTTTTGAATTCTCATGATTTAGACACTTTAAAGCAAATCAGGTCTGGATGTTCTGTATTTGTCCAATTTAGTCATAGTTTGACATTTACAGTATCTACATTTTATTTTCCTTTGCAGCCATTTTCCTTTTGATTAAAAATATTCTATGTCTTTATTGTCAAATCACATTTGCACCACAAAAGAAAGTAGAGCAGTAGTCATTAACAGATTTGAAATATGTGAGCTTTGAAAATTGTGAACAATGCTATAAAACCATTTCTTTATTCTATCTGATACGCGGTTGGGAAATGAGATATTCTTTTGTTATAAACAAGTTCTGGTATTCACATACTATTATATGTATGCAATAAGATTAGAACAATTTAAAATCAGACACACTGTAACTTAAGAACCAAAAACTGAAAATTGATTTGAGCAAATTGAAATTAAAAACCATAAAACCAAAAGAAACAAGAATTAAACTCCACAAATTCATTTGTGAAATTATTTTTTGCTCTAGAAAAAAAGATTAGGCAAAACACTGCAAGAAAAAATTATGGAATGTTATTTTTTGACCAAATTTTATTTTTCCAGAAGGACAAACTCATTCTAGTTATTTGGTACACTAAGCAGTATATATGACACAATGCACATTGGAAATTTGAATGCCATACCCATCTTTCTGTCAGCCATAGGGGTGGATAAGACATTCTCAACTCAGTCTCAAATCTCTCCACTGATATGTAGTTGGTTTATTTGATTAATTGGAAAACTCAGAATCTCTGTAATAGATCCAGTTGGTTCAAACTGGTGGCTTGAATAAGACCAATTTTCATAGAACGTTACTTTCAGAACAGAAAAGCTTGACTGCAATAAACCCATTTCTCACTTGAAAAATCACAAGTCTTTTGAAAGAGACTTTTTCCACCATGAGTTTGTCTGTTTTACCAGTTTAAAGGATGGAAAGTAACCAGGTTTAACTGAAGCACTACTTCAGTTAATCCTGTAGCTTTGTTAGGAAGCATTTAGAATGACCTGTCTCATACTGCAAATATATTAGATATGAAAAGTTGCTAGAAGGAATGGGACTCTTACTAAAAAAAAGCTGTATCTTCCTATACAGAGTGATTATGCTGAAAGAGACCTCCACACTAATAAATTCAAATATAATAAATAGAGGTAGTCTGCAAGCACCTACACCTTCCAAGTAGAAACCAGAGATTCCTACTTTTGGCTGGAGAGAGGTAATAAATTACAGAACTAGTCTTTATCTGGAAAAATTTAGGGGCTGCAGATGTTGTCTACAAATACAGAAAACCCTAATTCTGTTCTTTTAAAATGTTTCAAATGAGGTCGGAGAAAAGTAAAATACCTACGCACATCATGAGTGATAAGATTCCTCTGGCATTTAGAAAAAACAGAACAAGTTTCATAAAGCACAGGAGTCACTTAATGAGGACTTTAGAATCCTTGATTTTCTTCTCTACTTTGCTACCAACTGACCTTTGGCAAGTCACTGTAACCTCCAGAGGCTGAGAAATGTGAGAGACAACTAAGGAAACAAACATTAAATAAAAAACTTTCTAAACACTTTTGATGTGCTGGAGCATTGTAATGCTAGATAAAATTAAAGCATTCAGATTTTAAAATGGACTGGAGTTTCTTTCAGTTCCAGAAAGCTGCAGAGTCCTGACATTTTTTCCCGCCCTAAGTCTTCTCAGAGACATGAATCAAAGCCTGCTGTAGTCAGTGAAGGCATTTCCTTTGATATTTTGGGAATAAATATTAGCATCACTAGACACTGGGCTTCTAAATATTAACTACTTCATGACTGTCACAGCAGATGTCCTCCTTTTCTATCGAAAGCTAAACTATTTATAAAGTTCCAGAAATTAAAGAGGTTGCATTCCATATACAAAACCACAAAACTGTATTTCTGTATGGTCCCCCCTTACAACTAACTTAACATGTTGGATGTTGGTGTCTTGAATGCATTTAGTGTGTTAAACTTCACTGAGAAGTTCATTATCCTGAAGGAGAATGTTTAGAGACATATTTGTTTACTGCATGCCTCTTTGTTCCATCATTACCCTACCACATCTTGTTGCAGTACATCGTGTTGCAAGAGAAACATAAGGAATAACTTGTACACTGAAATTGTTTTAAATAGCTTTTATGTGTTAGACAAAGCAGAAAGGGAGGAGGGAATCACAAGGAGGGCAAAGGAAAGATCCATGTTCATTATATTTTCATCTCCTTTTATACTCTGTAGATTTGCATTTTAGTTTATGGTCATCATACACACTCTTACCAGGATTTATTCCTTCGTACATAATCCTACTTAAAGATAGTTAGATAGGATCTTTGAAGTCTAATAGTGAAAAATGCGTTTACAAAAATATTCACTGTCTCATAACATTTGGCAAGACTTCCCAAAATCCTGCATCCAGAATAGATCACTTAGGTAAAAGCACTTAAACCCTATTTCAAAAGAAATCTTTGTTTACAGATCAAAAATTTCCTTTTGGACATGAGTTCTAAAGGTGGCGTCTAGGGAAATCTTATGAAGTCAAGGACCCCAGATCTGATTGTTATGACAAAAATGACAAATTCTGACAAACACAGGCATTACATTTTAATCATGCCTCACTCTAAAAGAGTCTCCACCAGAGAGTGACCATGGTGCTTCTAGTATTATCTCAAATATTTTATAGCTCTATTATCATAAGAACTACTGTTGCAAGTTGAGAGTTAATATAAAAAGATGCTGACCAAAGAGGCTGCAGACTCTGCAAATTCTGACTAACTCTGCTGAGATTAGACTGCAGACAGCAGTAAATTCTAAGGTAGTATAAATGGGTAAAAGTAATAAAAATACTTAACCTCTGAATGCTATATATCCAGCATAGATACTCTGATATCAGGACATTCATGATACACTTGGTTCAGGAACAGTCTTGAACATATTAACATATTAATACCCAGTGTCTACCTTGCAGCCTAATGCAAACTGAAGATTTTTGCATCAGTGTCCCAGTTTCAGCCAGGTAAATTTCTTCTTAGTACCTATTACAGTGCTGTGTTTTGGATTCGGAATGAGAATGGTGTTGATAACACGATGATGTTTTGGGTTTTTTGCTAAGTCGTGTTTATCCCAAGTCAAGGACTTTTTTCTTGTCTCGTGCCTTGCCAGTGAGGAGGTACACAAAAGAAACTGGGAGAGAGCACAGCTGGGACAAGTGGCCCGAACTGACCAAAGGGATATTCCACACCATAGCACATCATGTCTAATATATAAACTGGGGGAGTTGTCTGGAAATGCAGCCAGTCGGGGTTCAGGAAGGGGAATCTGGCATCAGTCAGCAGGTGATGATCAATCGCATTGTGTATCAGTTGTTTTTCCCTTTTTATTATAATTTTATCATTGTTATTATCATTTACCATTATAATTGTATTTTACTTATTTTAAATTATTAAACTGTTCTTATGTTAAACTACAAGTTTTACTTTGATTCTCCTCCCCATTCCACCATGGTGAGGGGGCAGAGAGGTGTGGGTTGAGCAAGTGGCTGCATGGTGTTTAATTTCCAGCTGCGCTTAAAACACAGCAGTCAGGAGGAGATCAGGTTCCATTCTGAGTTGGTTTTGCCCTTGGTAACATTCATAAACTCCCAGAAGTGAACTTAAGCCTTGGCTTAACTTTAGGAATTAGTTCTAAAACTACACTGAAAGTCAACTCTGACATTCATTCTTAAGCAGAAGTCCATTCTCCATACCCAAGTAGTTGTGGGCATGTGTTAAAAAATTTTGACACAAAAGGGCTGTCTTGGAGATGTTGGAATATTGTATTGGTTCTTATCAAACCACAGACTTAAAATTCTAGAATTTTTTATATTTATGGATCCACACAGTAATCACTTGAACATTTAACGTTCCAAATAAAATACATGCAAGAAATCCCCAGACATAAAAATGTTCATTAGGAATAATTACAAGATCAATTTGACCCAAGAAGGAGGCAGTTACGGTTTGCTTCATTTCCTTTCTTTGCTATGTCACTTAGGCTTATTATCCTGTGAGACCATCCCCACTGTGTCCTCTAAAGCATCTAAAGGAGTTGTAACAACCAGCGGGAAAGTGTGAATCAGAATTTGTTCCACAGTATGCATAGCAAAATGAGGAATCTAGACTTTATTCTAGGGTCCAAGTTATCCCAAGGACTACATATTCCAAACCAGATCGTAAAACTGTAATTGCTTACCAAATAAAGCAGCATAGTGCACATCCTTTGATAGCCCTGAGACACAGAAATTAAAAGATAAACCAGGTGCCAAAAGATTGGAAAACAAGGGGTAATTCCATAGTTTGTTACTACTAAATATTGTTGCTGTCAAACCAATAATCCTAGAAGATTACTATGCCAGAACACCTCACTCATATCCACAGCAAGTTTTCTTCACACTGGTAAAGCAGTAAGCCACACTGCTGAAATCTACTGAAACCCATTTTGAAATTCCTTTGAAATGCAGGGCTGAGCTCCCTCTGGCCTTGCTCTGGAGCCAGACTGAGGGTACAGCACCAGGATGGCCCTGCCTCAGTCCCTCTGCAGTTCACACAGAGGTAACTGGGACAGTGCAGTACCCCGAGGGCTGCTCTGAGCCAGGACCAAACTGCTTTTGCTGCATTTTCTCTTGCATCCTGGCCAAGCACATACAGAAAACAATAATTAGTTCTTAGCCTCACTAATGCTCTCCTAATGTTATCTCAGATGTAGTCAAATCCATGACTCCAGCACTAAAAATCAGATTAATATAATTAGTAAGTGATTAACATGAAGTTTATTTTAGAACTTCAGACATTATAGCAAGGCTTATATACTTAAAACATTCACAGTAGTTTTGTTACATTGATTACAGACTTAACAGCATTTAAAACATTCAACTTCTCTAGATTTTTAAAATTCAACTTGCAGAAGTAAAATCAACAGTATCATTCCCTCTTCTGACTGTACAGAAATTATTAATATTGAAATCTAGAGAAGATGTAGTGATGAAAAAGTGAAATGTGCACAAGAACGAATGAAGTTATGGAATGTGGTCTGTGAAGGAAGGGGTTATACATCTGGACTGAAAAAAGAAGAATCAAGATTACCAAACAGGGAGAGGACAGATGTGAAAGACATAGACAGGTTTTTGATCTAGTTAAAGACATTCATGTCCATGCCAGGGGAGTTTAACTAGATGATCTTTAAAGATCCCTTTCAGCCCAAACCATTTTGTGATTCTACTGATCAGTGAAAGGCACAAATAATGAGTATGAGAGAATTAATATTTTGCATGACACGTGAACTAAACAAATTAAATTATATAAGGTAAAAGGTTTAAAACAAACAAAGAAATGTGTACATAAATAAGTTGTGAGACACAACTTCAATTTAGCCAAATAAAATAGATGGTTACTCAAGCTTCTGCAGCACATGTGAGAGTGCTTAAAATTTAAATGATCTTTATGTTACTTATACTGGGAGCTAAGCACAGATTTCAATGCTGTTGCAAGAACCCCAATTGCAGTTATTAAAGATTCATAACACTATACTATTTTAAACACATTATTCAAATTTAGGTCATGCTTTCTCATCCTTGGTATCTTCAAAATTTCACTGCAAAAAGTTTGGCAGGATGTGACTGTTTGTTTTTGAGAGCCTTAGTAACCACTTAACACCTCAGTTAGGATGATGCGTAACAGAGGAGAGTTACATATATTGTGTCTTTTGTGCATACAACTGAAAACAGTTCATATGTGGAAGAAGAAAGAAAATTAGGTAGGAGGAAAATTAGGTAGTGGTTTTATGATGAAATCAAGTAATAATGAAATGAATCAACAAAAAAAGAAAATAGAAACACTTTTTGAAGAGAACCTACACAGCTGTGCATGCTGACACATAGAGCACAGACACAACAACACGTTTTCAATATTTAGATCTCAGAACTCTATCATATGTTCATCCTTTCCCCATCCCATCAAAATCTTTGAGAACCAAACTAATGATCTTCAAAAGCTGTTTTAAGTAATACTATTTATTCTTTAAATGTATCATTTAAATCTTTATCTACTAATTCCATTTTATATTACTAATGTTAAAAAATTCTAAAATAATACATTTTTGTTTCAAATCCGTATTTTTTCCAGACACAGCAGTATAATTATTTCAAGTTATTTCTGACTAAATGGGGCAAAAGCATTTTGCTATAAACTAAGACCAACAGGGGTGCAAAAGGACAATCAACAATCAAGTCAGGGAGTGGTGGAGAAGATGGGCAAGCAAAAGCTGTCTGGGGTTTACTAGATAAAACAGTCCTCATAATCAGCAGCACAGGACTAAAATGAGCCCACCTCAAGCATGTCCACCTAAGTAAGGATGTGCCTACAGGACAGCACTGTGGGGAAAACCCTCTTGCCTTTCCTAGGAAATCAGCACAAAAGGGTGCCTCTGAAGTGCCTGTACACCAACACACAGGGCAAGAGAAACAAGCAGGAGGAGCTGGAGATCTTGGTTCTTCCCGGGAGGTTTTTCGAGGGCATGAATGGTAACTTGTTGACAGAGACAACTGACAATCTGAGAAGGGCAAGAGCCCTTTTGAGCTTCACGTCCTCTCAAGAAAAAACTGATTGGGGGCAATCTTGGCAGCAGTGACCAAGTCTGACACCTCACAATATGCACTTCCTCTTTCCTCAGAGCAACCTTTCATGGAGAAACGATACATAGATTTTACATATAGATTTTACATATAAGCCACTGAAGAGAGAGAATGTACCTAGAGAAAATTCTCCACACAAATACAAACAGGCCCTGTCTGTGCTCTGCAGTAACGAGAAGCCAAGTAGCCACATGAACACAAAGGCAGGAACCTGACACAGCCAGACTCGCAGCCTTTTTCACCACAGGATTAGGTCTGTGCTCCATGTGCAGCCCCAAGGCAGTGGGGGCGTAACTCACATTCGCCTACAAAGGACAACACATCTCAACTATTAGTAACCTGGTAAAGGTTGTGAAACAAATGCAGAAAAGGCAATAAATTTAATTCACGCTTCACAAGGATAGACTATAAGCACATCAAACCTCTTTCCCTTCTTGTGGTGCCTGTCAGTACTGGCAACCATCGTACCACTGTGGTGGTTTAGTTTGTATCTTTTACTTTTTGTGAGATAAGGATTAGAAGAAAGGGCAAAGCAGGCTCAAAACTTTAAAGAATACAAAGAAGTTTATTACTAACAGAATTGAAGGTAATAAGAAGAATGATAATGATAAAAATTAAAACAAACCCTCTCTTTCCCTCCAGCACCTCCCCCTAATAATTTCCATACTTGCACAAAAGGATAACACATGATTTCAGGTCAGAATTGCAGTCTTTAAGTCTCATTCATATTTGAAAGAAAAAGAGGTTTCTTCTGCTCCAGTGTGGTGTTTCAAACTGTCACTAACAAACAGACCCGCCCGGGGAAAAGAAAAATCTGCTGCTGTGAAATATCTCTCTCTCTCTCATGAACTTTGCAGTTTTCCCACAACTGCTATCATGAACTAAGAATGGGGTGTCTTTTTAAGGATAA
>VWZT01005007.1:955024-1014991 GCA_013397055.1 Pachycephala philippinensis
GGCCCGGCCCGGCCCCGCAGGGCCCGGCGGGCCCGGCCCCGCCACCCCTCCGGCTCCCGGACCAGAAAGGAAGAGAGGTACTTCCCCTCACCAGTGCCCTTTTATATGCAAAATCGTGAGAAGCGATTAGTCTAAAACCCTGTCCATCAACTCAGTCTCTTCAAACCACCACAACCACGTATTGAAGCGATTGAATTTTTGGGCCTAGGGCACACGGACTGGAAAGACTGAGACAACCAACTTGAATTAAAAAAAAGTCTGCCATAATTTAAAAGATACAGAATGTAATTAAATGTAGAAAACATCTCCATTTTTATATTTTTCATCATTGTTCCATTCCTATTGGACAAGAGGTATCTTTAACATCAGCTTCAACAGCTCAAATGCCAAAAAGACTTTTTGATTTAATAATCCTTCTCTCAAGTCATACACACAAATGTCACACACACACACACACAAAAAGGACTCCATTTGAAATTGATTTTAGCTTTCTATGAACTCCACCCACATTATTGGTATTTTATTACATTCTGACCACTCCAGACTTCCTTTACTGTTGCTTAAAGCTTCAAGATAGTGAAACTCTTGTCTGTACCTCCTTGAGTAGAATACTGCTCAAGTCTTCTGTTTGTCCTGGCTTTGAATCTCCACATTTGAGGTTTGCTCTTTTTTTCATACATTGTAATTGCTTTTTATCTGTATGTTATGCTTGTAGCTTATCAGTTAAAAAAAAACTTCTTATTTTGAGGCTCAACTTTCAGCACATTAGGTAAGCTATATGTGATCAAATGATACTGTTAAATAAAGTGCAAAGAATAAAATAAAACCCACTAAAAAATGGTTTGCTTATACTGCAGCACATGTTACCATGGAATTCACTTTTATTTCAGTCATAATAAAGAATTATTCCCAAGGCATTTAGGGGCTTATAAAATTCATAAATTCTTTTGTACTTGGAAATGTGTCAACAGAGCCTCGCACCTAATAGTATGCAAATTTCTTTTTGGATTTAATTTTGGTTCATAAACTCTTTTAATCAATTAAATGTAATTGAACTAAGAGTGACAGCAATACAGGAATGATTGCTCGGATAGGAAGTTAAATTAGATGATCAGTTCCTACCATAACATATTGCAATTGTTTCAGATTTTGGATTCGAGGTTTCACAGGTATTATTAGAAACACGCAGGATTTTTAACGGCACAAATCAATTCAACCCTAATATATACAGCTGGTCTTCTCAGTAGTTCCATTTAAAAGAGTGCCACTATCAGTCTGAACATCAACTTCAGCATTTTGTTTTCCTCTCTGTGCCTCTGTGCTTCTCCAAATGTAACCTACTCTTCTTTCCTTTCAAACTCTCATTACCCTATCTGCCTTCTAGCTGTTGGTAATATATCCTTGAATTCAGATAAGGTCTCAGCCCTTTTCATCCAAAGTAACAGCAAACAGAACTCTGCTCTGCCCTCCAGAATTCAAATTGTGGCATTGCCAGGCTCCCACACAGTACGTGTCCCCCGCGTCATTGATTTTTCAGGTTGAGACTGTAACTGACATCCTCAAATCAAGTACAATAATTTGTTGGTAAACTACACAGAAATATCTTCCAAGCAGCATCTTGAAATTAAGTCAGCTCCTGGTAGGCAGATGGTTGAGCTCTGTTCCAACTCAATTATTTATGATTTTGTAGTTATGTAGATTGATTTCTGCAGTTTCTTTTAGGTGTCTGAAAAAACCAAAAATCTATTATTGACAGATGATGAGCCAGCTAATGAACACTGTGGAGTGCACATAGTGCAGGATGTACTGCTTCAGAATGAGGGAAAAAATTGCCAGAATAAAATAGCATAAAAAACTTTTAGTGATTTCTTTTTTATCGTTATTAGTGGAGGGCTTGCTCTCTCCTAAGTACAAAGAACTGACTAGCACTGGTAATGAATCCTCTCAGGAAATCACCATTTCAGTTCAGGTCTCGAGCTACAAGTTTTCCATTTTCTTTGTGCTAATTCAGGCCTTTTTATAAATGTATGAAGACATTGTTGCCACTCCTTTCACAACTGAACCATACCACAGACTCCTTCTATCCAAATTATTAAAGAGACAATCTTTAAAAGAAAAAGGAGCGTAAAGGAGAGGGAGAGGAAACAGCAAGTTGGTACACCTGGACAAAAAATCATACACTTCACATGTTTCCCAAAAACTGCAAATACATTCTCAAAATATCTTCAGAGAGTTTGTGCTCATTTTCATAAGGATAATCTCAATATGACCATATCAAAAGACTCAATATGACCATCTCAAAAGACTAAACAAGTAAGTGCATGCAGTATTTTAAAGACATTTAGTATTTTCTAAAAAGACATTTTAAAATCTCATATTTTTCTAGTATAAAATAAATATGCATCATGATGCATAATTTCAAAGGTGTAAGCTCAGGATTAAGTTACCAAAGAATGAGTTTTCATAAAATGAGCTCACTGAAAATTGTTTCTTATTTAGAGCTGAACTCCCGCTCTTATTTACAATTTCCCACTTTCTGCTCCTTCTATTGAAAAAGGGGGTTTTTGATTGGTTGGGGTTTTTTTTTTACTTTTTTTTAATTTCAATTCTATTTCAATTGTATTTAAAGTAAGTCAGTAGATACCAATATAAATATTAAGTATTAAATAGTTTATGTACTGTACAAACAATATAAGTTTCTCTTAATTCAGAATTATGAAAATAAAATAGAAGAATATTTTATTTCAAGTTTAGTTTTGGTTTGTATTGGTAAAATTGAGTTAGAGAATTCTGAATTTCAACCAGTCACAATTACTTAGAGTGACAAAGGTAATTTATAATTTTTTTGCAGCAGCACGAAAAGTGTCTCCACAACAAAATGAAATACTGTAGCAGGACAACAAGCTGTATGAGTAATTCTGCATACTAAAAACCTGACTATTTCAAGTTTAAGGATTTTTCCGAGCAGACACCATTCAATTTTACGGATCCTGAATGCTACATCTTCCCCTGCCAGATAGAGATGGACCCAGGACTCCCTGTTTTCTTTCCTGTCTCACAAGGAGGGTCAAGGTATCTCAGAGCTTTAAAAGAATAATAAGGTTGCCAAGGTTGTAGCTGCAAACATCATAACCACTGAGATCAATGGAAAAATAATATTTCATTTCTGACTTTATTTCAGGACTTTCAGAAAGTTACTTAGTAGAGCTACCACTGATGGAGACCATTTCTATTATTTAATCTATGTAAAAGGTTTATAAAACCAGAGACTTTTTTTTTCATGCCACACTTTCTCTACTGCTGATGACTTTCACATCCTTATCTGTGCTGAATCAACCATTTTGATGCTGTATGCCCTAATGTAGGGGCAGAAAGCTCAGTCAGTGACAGTAGTCAGGAAATGATTGTGGGGCAAGAATTTGCATTCCTAGTCAGCATTGTGTTCCAATAGACAGACATTGTACAGAGCACCACCACCTAATCCATTTAAACTATTGATCCTCTCCAAGCCAATTATTTGATGGCAATAGGAAGATCCATCAGCAGAAAGACTAGAGGTATTCTTTCACGTTCATTTGTTTGTAATTCTGAGTTTAAATAGCTTTTCACTGCCTCTTTTTCTCTAATTCACCTAAAACACCAGAACACATTTTTCTTCTATCATAGGACTCTCAGCTTCAATCTTTAATTTACCATCCCAGGAAAAATCTCAAAAGTAAAATCAGATAGAATGAGAGAAGGTTATACCTAGGTACCTGTCCTTTCATAATCTACCAATAAAATCCAAAGCACAGTGTCATTTGTAATTTAACATCCAACAAATCTTTCCACGCCAAGCTCTCAAAAGAACAGATAGTAATAGAGAATACCTAGCTACGGCTATGAAAATAGAAACATACTTATACAATGCTTATTGGAATTCCCACTGCCACTACGTTTACATAGTAGTGAGCACTTTACGGGTACATTTGCATTTTCTGTGCAAACAAGACAGAAAGAAATAGGAGCTTAGTTGGAGACACAATGTGATAAAGAGACTTCCAGTGTAAGCTAATGGCAATACTGTGTCATTTGCCTATTCTTACAATTACATTTCCATATTAACTGTTCTCATTTACATACACATTCAGATTTATATGGACAGTTTATTCACCACAGCCACGGTTTGGTTATATACGTTATGCATACATGATTATATACAGCATTAAAAAAGTATAAATAATAATAATAGAAAGTATTTTATAATATCTATTATAATTCTAATTGTAATATAATAATTGAAATATAAATTTACCCATAAGAACTGAAACAGGAAGAGACTGCTTAGCTTCTATCAAAGAATCCAATAATTCCAAATTCCAGAAGAAGGAACCTGTTTCAAAGATAGCATATGAATGTGTTTCTTTTTGTAGCCATGTCATACATCCTGATTAAATCCTAAATCTGTGTCTGTAAGACCTTGAATTACTCCACAAGGTCTTCATTTACTATGCTGTCAATGAGCCAGGTTGCTGTGAGAAAAATTGTACAAGAGTTCCTAACAAGAGGCCCTGTAAGGATACGAATATTTGTAGTGCGTGGGTGTTGCCGATGGAGTGACGCACTTCACTTGTAAGAGAGAAGTAGCAATAAGTTTATTGATATAAAACAGCAGTCTGACAAAGCTGAATAATAAATGTCTCAGAGGTTTAACAAGACTCAATGGCAAGGTGCACTTCATTATTTACTCTAGGGAAGAGGGTCAGACAAAACTGCTGGGGAGATCCCTCTGTCAAGTCATGAGGGTGAGAAAAGAACCCCGCACTCTCTAAACACCTTTTTGAGGAAGTTTAAGGTATGCTGGATCCATACCTAGCCCCAGATTTAGCCAATGGCTTATGTCTAAGGGATTACGTGTGTACAATCAGCCCTTTATATCACTTAGAAGAGATTCCAAAGTTTCAGCACACTTATTCCCAATTCACTTACTGAGTACCTGACTCAGCCTAAAGCAGTGACCTTGAGAGGTTACTCAGAGTTATGCCCTCTGCCATGCACAAGAGTTCAACAGGCCCTGGGCTGTCCACTATTTATGGATGATTTGCCTATAGTCACATTCACATATTAGCTGTAATTTGGTTGGCACATGCTCAAATAGACCTCAGCTGTTCAGCAAGGCTTATGGCCCTAACTATTGTGTTCTGTATCTTCCCAGAGTCCAGCTTAAGCCAGAGACAGCCAGTCAGATCACCACTGATATCTAGTCCTCAAGCAGGAGAGAAATAGAGGGGGAGGAGGTGGTGGGCACACCATCATAGTGGACAAATTAGCGATGCCTTGACTTTTGAGAGTTTCCTCTTATATTCTCAGTATTACTGTCATCACCATGCACAGAACTTCACATGTTTTTAAACACCAAGAAGAAAGGCAACAGGAATTGTTCATCTTCCAATTTCTCAACACCTCCTGGTCTTTATCTCACTACCAGAAGCCCATCAAGCTAAGACCTAAGTCCTGCTGCCAGTCCATTCGAAACCACCACAGCTACCCGAGTCTAAACTCGAGCTTTACGTAATAAAGATATACACCACTTCAGTAAACCATAACTGAAAACAGTCTTTGCTTTACTATTCAAATTTGAAATGTGAATGTTTCTACCATTTATTGTTAAGTGTTATCAGCTTCTTAGTAACTGCCATAATTAGGCATAGCACTTCATATGGATTGAGTTTTTTTATTTTTTTAAGATGCTGTAGTTTTGCTGACAGATAAATGAGTCATCAGTCTGTCAAATAAGAGAGAGCAAAAAGAGTAGGTAAGAAAACCTCTTTTTTCAAGGCTTTTGGAGGTCATGTAATCAGTGGGATTTTAGAAAAATTAATACACTTTTTATAAAGACGCTACAAGCTCAAGAAACAATTACCAGGCATCGTAGCCATGTATGCCTTAACAACTGCTGACCACAGTAGATGCCCAGGCTGCACTCAGCCAAGGCTGAGGATAGCATTTCAGAGCCCAGCACTACACACTGGTGTTCTCACAGCCTGGAGCAAAAAGAGACCTGTGCCCTCACTGAGGGATGTGCTCCCCACACTCCAGCTCACAGCAGTGATGCCCACGCTCTCCTTATCCAGCCTCTGTTTTAACCCTGAAAGATTTCTGTGTTTCAGCATCACTCAGCTAAAACTCACACCATGCAAAGCCTGAGGGAAGCTTCACAGGGTGCCGTGAGCGCAGCCAAAGTGGAGAGCATGGCTACCTCACCTTCGGTCGCTCCCAGCCTGCTGTCTGTGGCCATGGCTGAAATGGCAGATTCCTTTCTCCGTGCTGTTTTTTCAGAAGAATCATAGAATACAACGTAAGCTGATGTTCTGCTGCTGTAGGAATATCTCTGCTCTGGCTGTCCCTGCCCAGGTACCAGGGTGCTGAAGGAGAGATGGGAGCTGCCCCATGCCAGGAGCGGGTCATTCCAGCCAGCTCCAACCAACCCACTGCAGGGCAGAGCTGAGTCCCACAGCCACCCCGGAGGGTGCCTCAGGGAAAGTGTGTTTCAGAAAGGGCAAAAAATGCCTCTAGAGCAACGAGGGATGAGGGAAAAAAGCATGACAAACAGCTCTGGAAAGACCCAGGTCATCCCAGAAGAAGGCAGGAAGCTGTGCCATCTGCACTGGGGCAGCATTCCCTGGCAGCCCACAGAGGAAGCCAGCCAGAACAGGTGGATATGACTGTGTATTTACACAGCCTAAACTTTAAAAAAAAAGGTCCCCTCCATTAAAAAGAAAATACTACCAGTTTGGGGGCACTTTAGTGGTCTTGAAATGAGTTCATTAATGCTATTTTGTTCTTATTAATCCACATAAAACTACAAAGGAGAAGAAAAGGTATTTTCTTTCAGACGATGAAGTATACCTCACATGCATTTAAAGCATTTACGTTTCTAATTGTGCCATTGTCAGTGATAAATGGTTGGTTTGTTCCTCCCACAAATTTGTTGGTGACACAGGATACAAACACAGGCTGATATCAAAACTGAAAAGAGGGATTCACTACAGACAAACCCTCACATTTAGCCCTTTCTCTTTCCCTTGCACAATGCAAGGGCCTAGAAAACCATTCACATCTGCACGAAGTATTTCTCTCCAAAGACAGCACTCAGCAGCAGAGCACCACATTTGCAAAACTTTCTTCCACTTGCCTGATTTGCTTTGTGTTTATGGTCAAATGGTTCCCCCAAGAGTGACTTTTTATAAGCTCTGACTGAGCCAGCGTGTGGTCAGAGGTCAGAGCTGTGAGGTACCTGATCTACGCACGAAAGCAGCACTGATATTTAACTGAGTTAGAAAGCTCACTGAGGCTTTTGAAAAACATCCACGAAGGCATTTCAGTTTAATGTGATTTGCATGCTAGTTCCATCAGCTCAGTGACAAAGCAAAGATAGTGTCATCTGGAGTATTCGGAGTATTGTGACAAATCTTTAGATATTTATACTGTTTTCTATTGTTTCATCTCTAGAGTTTCTTCACTGCTGTGAATCTACACCAATTAAGCTAATTGAGAATATCACCACGTTTTTGGTGCAAGATTATCTTAGAGAATGCAAACTGAAATACTTAAAAGGTATAATAAATTTGCATTTATATCAGTAATTTGGGGCTGGGGGAGGAGGGTTACTAGTGATCACTGTTTGATTGGTCCATGAAAATCATCACAGACTCAAGGGCTGATATGTTACAAACGCACCCAGCCATCACTTCACTAGAATACAGCAATTGCTGTGCTTATGACAAAAAGGATGAGTGGCAGATTTTGTGCTGAAGGTAATGCAGTTGAGGAAGGAAAGCCTATGTCGTGATTTGTCCTTTGAATTGGTTATCTCAATGATTCCTATCTAATTCAGCATACACATGCTTTTGATGTTTATAATGCTTCTGCACTGAGTTTTACAGCACCTTTCCTGTAGTCATGTGAACTGCACATTTATGTATTGTCTGTGTGCATACTGTGCAAGCAGATGATGGAGCATTAAGCAGGGTGTTCTGCCAAGGTTTGGCAGAGTGGTGGTACCAATCATAAAAGGTAAACCTGTCACAGAAAACAAGCACAGAAACTCCTTTTACAAATCTCAAAATGCAGGTTTGAGAACACCAGCATGGAGCAAGGCTTTCCTGCTATGGTTATGTTACTGTTTGTTCAGCACTGCAAAGGACAGACGAACAGCACTACTCTGTTTTTTGTACTATCTTACATGCAAATATACTTTTAACTTAGCAAAAACTCTATACATGGTCCATTAACAAGAAACTATGCATGAAATATTGCAGACTTTATTTTAAGGTAGATACAAAAGTGATAGAAACTGAGAAGGCCGTGATGGAAGGTCCCTTCAAAATTCTACTAAGAACTCGATTTTTTCTTGTTAATATTCCCATTCTGTTGATCCTTATTATGCAGAAAAAAGTCTTTTTCAGCAAATTGTTCTCTTTGTGAATTGTTATGAAATTTCACTTACCAAAACACATTTCAAAAAAATAAAGGATATCTAATTTCTTCCAGATTATATTGCCATCTGAAAGACACCAATGAGTGAATGAGATTATAAATTGTCCACTCTGTTTTTCAATTTTTCTCTCTTTGCATTTGAGGATTCATAAACACCATGTTCACCTCTGAAGAAAATGAAGGAATATCCAAAATACAAAAAATGAACATTTAAAAATCTCTTAGGCTGAGCTAAGTATAAATCGAACAGTGCAAAGCTATAATAGGGCTGTGTTTTCTTTCACAAACAAGGCATTTATTATTATTTGGTTTTAATCTACTTATATACAATTGCATTATATAAAAATCATATTATCATTGCATAGATACTAAAAAACTGGTAAACAGCAATAACATAAATTGTCATTTAATCATTAAAGACACCAAGCAAAGCCAAAATCAGGGTTGCCAGCACTGCACTGACTGGCTGCCCTCACGCTCTCCCTTTCAGACACTAACGTGACATTGTACTATTTTTGCCTCAGCTCAAAAGACGAAAGGCTAACTGAAAACAGTGAGGCATAGCTGACAACTCCATAGTTGTTTTTTTCCAGCCTACTGCTCTACTGCTTTTTGGCAGTACCAAGTTTTTGTCCAACATTCTCTGGACATACAGGAAACAGAATTAAACACTATTTTCAACAATGAATTTCAGAGAGCTTTTCAAAACAGAGTCAAAATAGCCTTTTTAATTCAAAAGGCATTTTCAACTTTTCAGAAGTTTGGGCGATACAATCATAAATAGAGAGATTTCATAAATCAAAAGGAAGTAATATTAATGTATAATTAGAATGGAATAGATTTGATGGAAGAAGCTACTGGTGCAACTCTACTTTTACAAATTATAGTTCATATACATAAGCCTAAGGATCAACACATACCTACTTCTTTTGCTGTTGTTGATATTAAACAAAATCTGCAGTACTCTAAGATGTGGTTACATAGTCTTCTGTGAGTCCTAGAGAAGAAGAAAGTCTGGGCTGTAGGAAGAGTAATTAAACCTAACTGATCTGCACATAAGCTTAGTTTCAACACATGCAAAATATTTCTTGAACCTTTGCGATATGAAGCTAATAGCCCAATTTGTCATATCTACCATGAATTATGAAATATAAAATGCATTGGGGGAAAATATTCAGCTTAATTTTATTACCTTCACCGTTTCAGTTGAAATGCCTACATATATCAGGCTATCTAGCTCTTACTCATTTGCTAGACAATTTTATTTGCCATCATTTGCTCAAAGAAAACCTACATGAAAGCTCAACAGAAACTACACAAAATACATAGAGCTCTGCATGATTTTGGCGTTGCCCACCACCAAAGAACAAGCAACTGCTGTCAGCAAGGTTGCTCACTTACAGACATCAGAAAAGCCACACTGACAGCTTCCCCTGGCTACCAATGTTTGCTTAGTGCAGCAGTCCCTTCAGCTTAAGGAGAGTAATCAGAGGAGCAGGAGGCCATCTCCTTCTCCTCCCACTGCAGAGAAAGGGAGGAGGCAATGAGAAGCTTTGTAGCTGACCCGCTTAAAGCAGATCTGTTCAGAGTACAGAAATATGGGAAGAGTTCTGCATATAAAAGCTTTTAGATATTCTGCCCATGGAGAAACAGGTGAATTCTGCTGCCACAGCTGGAAATGCCTCCAAAGCACTCAACCTAAACCTTACCTGCAAACCTGCATGCTTCTGCCAAGGCAGAAATGGTATGAGATGGGAGACACACAAGCAGCTGCTAATGAGTGTTGTCTTCATTAAAGATCGAGGGGAGTTGTCTGTTTGCCATTTTAAACACAAAAATAGAAACAAAGCAGGCTTCTTGTAGACCTAGGTGTTTTATTTACTGGCACCAAAGCAGTGAAAGCCTGATGTCACATGTAACAACTTTCCTTTGATATAAAAAACGCCATATGGCCTGATGGGGCTACAAAGCATAAAAACTTCTAATGTGTGTAGAGTATTCACAATGTATTATAGCTCAATGTCATACAAAGACATTCATGGTACATCACAAAATCCTTTAAGCAAGGGTCAGGCATAAAGACTACTGTGATTCTTTGTAGGAATGCAAATGTAATGTTTAATCAGTACAGTGAAATAACGTTGATACAAAGTGATATATATAACCATGTGACATTTATTATTGGTACTTTGAGGTATCAGTGTGTTTCAGACAGATTTTGGATGTTGTTTTTTAGTCAAAATCCATGATAGCTACCACAACAAGGTGTGTTGCATGGAAAGACAAACTGTTAATACATTCTTCCTATGAAAATTATCTTTTTCATTAATTCACAGATGGCAATAAATCAGGAATAAAAGGTTGACACTTTCCTTACATCTAGCAAAAAAAAAAAAAAAAAAACACTTGTAGCTGTTTTAAGTCCACAGGTTGTTATTGAAACATGAAAATGCATTTTAAAATTCATTATGATCTTCTTAGATCATTATAAAGTAGATAATTTGAGTATATTTTATTCACCTACAATTACTCTGAAAGTAAGATTTGTTTCTGCTTTTTTCTTCCCTTCCCTTTTGTTTCTGCAAGGAGAATGAAATATGGATTCCTTCGTTTGGACACAGGAATGACGCAAAAGAAATAAACAAGTCTTATAAATATGCTCATAAGATATAAACTAGAGTCCTCTTCAATCTCTTGTAGTATTTTCCTCTAGCCAGAGACTCATACTATGGTTTGTGGCTCTTTTACTGAACTGAGGAATCATTAGGCCTTATCAACAAAGTGAGTGTTGCAGACAGGCATTGGTATTTGGATCTAAGTTAATCTCCTGTATAAACTGAGGACAAATTGTATAGTTACTTTGAAAGGAAGAAAAAGAGGCTTAGGACTCTAGATTATCTGTTCCGCTAAGAACAAACAGCTCCCATGTGAAGAGGATTTGGCGAGATAAGTGCTACAGAAGCACTGACTCAGAGCAATCCAAGCTGCAGTTGACTCCACAACCCACCAACAGAAAAGTTTACAAGCTATTTTTTTCATTAATACTCTTTCTTGATTATTCCTTGAGCCATGAGATTAACCACTGCTAACCAAAAGCTGCAGTCAATACTGGAGGCCAAGAGGTGCCGCTACCTATTTACATTATTGCCAATAATCTTCATCCCAAATGTGAGGCATCCCTACATATAAAAACCAAGTGAAATCCCCCTAGTTCTGCTGGAAACTTGTCTTGTTTTTTTTCAGACAGTTGACATATCACAACAGTACAGTAAGCATAAACGACACAGCCATACTGACTTGAATCTGCAGGTAGCCTGGAGCAGGATGTCTAAGGGTGGAGTAATCACCCAGCTCACATTAATCACTGTCCTCATGAATCTGATTATCACGTTTCTCAAGGACACATAAGAGTTCACCATTTTTACTGCAGGACTATTACCTTACTGCAATAATCCAAAGAGCATTTTGCTTTCCTTCCCCCGCTGCCCGACAGAATCTGCTCTTGCTCTTTTTCATGAAAAGGAAAACCACGTTCCCCACAATCCTCTTTGCAGATCACCTTTATGGGGTGAAGGCACCAGATTGTTGAAGCTTTCAACAAACATCTGCCCTATCACAGTGCAGCTAGGAAGTTGGAGATGGCTGATTAAATAGCAATATCCAAAGAGATATCACAGCAGAATCTTCCCCTCTATTAAAGGAAAACAAAACAGAACAAAATCAAAATAAGCCAGGAAAACTCAAGAACATTTTGAAACAGAAGTATCTGGACTGTCTTGGAGCAGGTATCAGGCATAAGAATAAGTAACGCAGGATGATGAAGAATGGAGTATTTTGAAAAAGGCATTTCAAAGCACAACATGGTTTTCAAAGCACCTCATAAACCTGCTATGCGCTGCTGAGTGGCTGGTGAGTTTTAACACCAGCAGTCTCCTAATAGAAATTGTGCAAATTAGAAAAACTTAAATAATTACAATAGGATAGAAATGGCAGGAGATTCAGGTAACACATCCATTACTCGGTCTCGTTCAAAAGTTCCCTCTGCAACACTTTGGTCTTTACTTACAAGCTGTTTGAGGCAACAAGACAATGAAAAAAAAGCAACCGAGGATGGGGCTGGCTTAGAAATCCTAATGTGAGAGAATCTTAATGGCTTGGAAAAAAATTCCCTAAATTAAGGAAAATACCTAAATTACCTACCTTTTTCATTTTAGTAGCAGTTGTGTAACAAAAAGAGTATGTTTAAAACAGAAAAAAAAGAAGACCCAACAATGTATATAGCTCTCTGATTATATCTGACCATTTCACTTATAAAGAAAGGAAATACTATCTCCCCACCAGCTCCTTTGGCTTTGGGGTTTTTTTGGTCACACTATGAAAGAATGAAACTGTTTTAAAATGCTAGCACCAATGGTCATTTTAAGAAAAAATATAATATAGTATAAGTAACAAGAATCACATTTTAAAAGCAAAGGCAATAAGCTCCTCTAATGAAAGTACAGTTATTTTAACTGTGGTCAAAAGCATATGTAGGGTGCTCTCTAAGAACTGAAGTTAGGATTTTTTTAAGAAAAAAATGCACAAAACACCCAAACAGCTGTACATATTTAAGAGGTGTCAGCAAAGAAAGTTCTAGATAAACTCATACACAATATTCTGATCAAACAGGAGCAGGCAACTGAACAGTCCATCATCTTGACGCCAGACATATCTTTTTTCTTCTTCCTTTGGAGAAAATAACTATGTGTTTTTCCTTGACAACTATATACTCATAATATTTTCCTTGATACTCTAAAGTGTGAAGACTTCCATGCTTTTATTTCTATGCTTCCATTAGAAAATACTTCTAAAAGCCTGCAACACTTGCTTAGTGTTTCTTATCTAATTCACTCAGAATACCCATTAATTTTGTGAAAGAACATGTAGTTGATAAACTATAAATTTAAAGAGAAATTCTTAAGTAACCTCTATGAATTACCTAATACTCTGGACCTAATTCACAGAAAGCAACTTTAGTAAGATTTTTACTTACATAAGCAGCATTTCTCAGAGATAAGATTTCTGCTTCATGAGCTGTCAGTCTGAATCAGGTTAGATATGGCGTGGTGACTATGAAACACAAGTTTGGGCTTAAGAGAAAGAAGATAGGTCCAAAATAAAGTTACTGCTTTTATGCCAGCTGAGGTATAGGGCAACTCCACAGGGGAACTGCATAATGTAAGAGTAGGAAGAAAACATTTGTCAATTGATGGACCTTTTTCTCCTTTTGTGACTTTGTTTTAGCAGACAGAAGCAACTCTGCAGCCAGCTTGTATTACCTCAGATTCTGTGACACATCTGTAACAACACATCAACCACAGAGATTTTGTCTTAGAGCTGTCTCAGTGTCCAGCTCATGCCTACTTCATTTTTCTTTGGTTGGGTGGGTGCGAGCTTTTTTGAAGTGGCAGAAAACCATTGTCTTAAATATGGGTTTCAATAATAAAAAACCAAACAGTCTAAGAGTTCACCTCAGGGATGATATACCAATATGCTAAGGCACGGCAAATTACCCCTCCTCCAAAGGGATTTGCTAAGTATGGAAACAGATTCTTCCTCTAACAACTCCCACTTGACTTCCAGACCCTAAAGTCTTCCTAAAGAAAACATCTGCAGCCTTTCCCCCCTCCACTAAGCAGGTGACGCTTTCATGGAAGGAGATCAGGTTGGTCAGGCAGGACCCACCTTTCATAAACACATTCTGGCTGGGCCTGATCCCTTGGTCCTCCTGCATGTGCCACATGATGGTACTCAGGATCCTCTGCTCCATGACTTTGTCTGGCACTGAGGCCAGGCTGACTGGCCTGTACTTTCCTGAATCCTCTCTCCAACCCTTCCTGTGGATGGGTGTCTCTTCCAGTGAAATGGCACCTCTCCAGTTAGCCAAGACTGCTGGTCAGTGATGGAAAGTGGCTCAGTGAGCCCATCTGCCAGTGCCCTCAGGATTCTTGGGTGGACCCTATCCTGCGCCATAGACTTGTGCAGGTCTAAGTGGTGTAGCAGGTAGGGAACCATTTCCTCCTGGATTGTGGGGGCCTCATTCTGCACCCTGTCCTTGTCTTCCTGCTCAGGGGGCTTGGTACCCCCAGAACAACTGGTCTTTCTATTAAAGACTGGAGCAAAGATGGCATTAAGCACCTCAGCCTTTGTCACTGTGTTTCCTGGAGATTCTCCTTACCCCTAATTTTTTTGCCAATGTATTTACAGGAACATCTTTTTATTATCAGAGGACGGCCTGCTCCAATGCCTTTAAGATTTCCTTCTTGAACAATGTCCAGCCTTCCTGGATTCCTTTGCCCTTCAGGATTGCCTCCCAAGGGACTCTCTCAACCAGTCTCCTAAAAAGGCCAAAGTGTGCCCTCTGCAAGTCCAGCTTCTGCTGACCCTGTTCTTTAATTCTCCAAGAATTAAATCTATCATGTTGTGATCACTGTGCCCAAGACTGCCTCCAACCATCACATCACCAGCCAGTTCTCTGCAGACAACTGATGCAGCACAGTGTCCTCGCTAGTTGTCTCTCTCATCAACAGTGTCAGGAAGTTATCTCTCATGTGCTCCAGGAAAGCCCTAGACTGTTTGCTCTCTGCTGTGTGCTATTTCCAGCAGACATCTGGTAAGCTGAAGTTCCCCAAGAGAACAAGGACCAGCAATTGTGAGACTTCTCCCAGCTGTTTACAGAGCATTTCATCTGCCTTAAAACCATCCTGTCCACCTGGTTGAGTGGTCTATAGCAGACTCTGACCATGGTCTCTGCCTTACTGGCCTTCCTCCTGAGTCTTACCCAATAGACACTTAAGCTCATCATCATAAAGCTCTAGACAATGAAAACATTCCTTAACACAATTAGTCCACTGCCTCTCCTTCCATACCTTTCCCTGAAACAGCAGACCAAAGGACCTTGCTAGCACATTGGACCTTCACTTGGTTGTTGCTCACTTGTATGACACAGAAACAGCACCACTGAGATCGGAAGGGACTTCTGGAGACCATCCAGGTCAAGACACTGCTCAAAACAAGGTCAATTACACTGCAATTGAATGCAACCAGCTTGCAAACCTGCAAAACCTCAGTGGTCTACTCAGTAATTTAGAACACTTGCAAGTGGTAGCATTAAAAATTCTGTGGTGTTGCCTAAAGCTAATAGCTTAAATCCTTTCATTATTCCTGCAAGTGCTGTGTTATTATCTAGCGGAACATTATGAACTTACAGTTAAAACTGTTACATTTTCGTAGAAAAAGCAAAGATGTTTTGTAAATAGCTTGGTTTAAGTAATAGTTCCTTTTAATTAGAGGGAGAAATGTGTGCTATAGCATAAGTAAAACACATTATTTAAGCTTTCACCTTTTCATAGATGTAAGAAAAACCTAATTAAACAATAGTAAACATTCTAAAAATGCACAGTAAAGTGAAAAATATGTTTACTGATGAACATTAAGTAACAAAACATTAAACACATGTTAATGAATGGGAGATAGTCTTAATTTTATGCCTGCAGGTGCTGGAGTTCTAAAAAATATTTGCACTTTTACTTAGGCATTTTTCTTTTCTCGCACAGCTCTTTATCCTAAAAAAAGGAAAAATTTTTTAACTCACTTCAAATTTCAAAATAATGTTAAATGTGGTATTGATTTTCTCTTCTGTCCACATCCAATGCCTAGAATTTGTCCAAAATCAAAGCATTCGTTCCATGTAGAAAAGGTAATGCAAATCACACCACTAACATTTTTATATAGTGCTATTTCCCTGATGCTGAAGGGCCTGAAGAACTTCAACCATGTCAACGATAGCTCAATCTTGCTGCTGTTCCACTTGAAGACTTTGAAAAGGTTACCATGGGGACTTAACTAGAAGAGCATTAGATCAATTATAAAGTTCGGAAAATGTCAGTTGGGAAGTACTTCTTGAGGCAAGATGGAATTTACTTCAAGAAAAAACAGGGAGGAAAAACATAGATGCATTCATTCATTTACTTCCCAACATAAAAGAAATCCAGTTCATTAAGCAAATTTAATTCATACAAAATGCTACTAATTTATCTGTTGGAGGTTTTTTTTTCTGCATATTTAATAAAGACTCCTTGTCTCGTTTCTTACAATTTGTTTGAGACTCTTTGAAGCTCTTTGAAGCTCTTTGTTACTTGGGTGATTACACAAATTTTCTTTTCAATGCCTTGAAGCTTAAGGGAAAAAAGCATTGATTGAATATGAAAAGCACGCTGATGCTGTATCCTCAGGAAAACATCAAGACCTTAAATTTCACTTTATATGAGACATAGAGCTTATAGAAAGTTGCAGGGTATATCCCACAAGCAAAACCAGCAGTAATTAGTAACTGCTGTGAGCAGATCTTGGTACAGTATTTCAGCAAACCTAAACTCCTTCGATGCCTACAGTCTGGTAACATGCATGCAAAATATTTCTGTATCACTGTGTAATCTGGCAACAAATCAGCAGCTTTTAGTCTGGGGTTGTGTACTAAACCTTCTCTCTCAAAACCTTTGCACAGTTTGTGCTAGAAATCCTTTACTATCATGTATCGTCATTCCCAAGAAAAGTTCTTTGCAAAGTCACTGTTAATGCCACCTATGAAGAAACTTCTACACTAACTTTTTAGAGATGTTTTTATTAGTGCTGTAACGACAAAAATTGTTATTTTTTCCAGCTGAAATGGGGAAATAGAACTCCAGGAGATGTATATTCTACTGAGAATATGCAAGTATTGCACAAGAACAAAAGCCGGTTTATTTACATAAACACAGCAGTGTTTGTTCTTGTCTAGTTTAATCCTAAGAAAAGGAGACAGTAAGGCTGTCACTGGCTCTGAGTTTAATTGGACTGATGTTCGAACATCTTTACCAACTTTGTTGTGCAGATTTTGATGTGAAGCTCTGCCAATATTCCGCTAGTTGATTTTCAAAATAATGCGATAAATAAAAAGACAGGATTTTGTGCTGCAGTAATGTGCTTAAATATAAACACAGCCATTCACTTTTCCTTTGTCAGTAAGAGGGCCGAGAACTGCAGTGTTTACAGATCTCTTCGATTTCTTGTCAAGAAACGAACTGTATTTCTTTTTCTTTCCTGTGAAGTTTAATATTTCTTTCTAGAATGCTATGTTTCACCTTACTTTATTCACGAATAAACTTTCATGAGTGGAACCTGTCTACAAATTGCTACAGTCAGGAATTAGCCTATGGCAGTGAGGAGAACAAACAACAGTTGCACTCAATCGCCTTTATGTTTTCATTACACTTACCTGAACTTCTAATGTTATCTCTATATCTAACGATAACTACTGACTTGGAAAATACATTTCTTATTTGTCAAGAGCCAAAAAACTGCTGCATTTAGCTTTTTGGTAAGACAGTATCCATCACTGTGGATATGCACCTTTTCCTGTTCTTTTCTAAGACTTTTATTTCTGCTTCAATAGCAATCACAGCAAAAAGAAAATAATCAGACATATACCCATGCAAACTTGTATATTTGTGGTATTTGTTGTTTCAGTTAAATGATTAAATCTACTGCTCAAGAAAACCTGTGATATGACAATCTTTCTCAACCAGCATTTTTTTGTGTAAAAATATTAAACATTACATAATCTAGTTTTCAAAATGTGTTTGGAATACTCTAAAATGAGGAACACATTCTCTTTAGAAAAATTAGGTGCATATTTCAAACTGAACAGCCTAAGCAAGACAAAATTACAGACCCATGGCAGTTTTGAGTTAGTACGCAAGTGAAAAACCCTGAGTGACACAGCATCAAAGGAAGAGACATTACAGATGTTAAATGAATGAATAAGCACAGGCAAAACTGTGTAAAAAGCTAAAGGTGATGCTGGGAATCTGAGTACCCAAATATTAACTGAGCATTAAACAAGTTCTTCCAAACAAACACTCATTTTTTAATTTATTAGAAGGGGAACAAGATCTGTCACCACTAACCAGCCAGGAAAATGTAACAACACCTTGCTGTGAAGGAAAGACCTCAATTTAAACTACTTTGAAACTTGGAGACCAAAGGGTTTGTAAACCTGAGACATTTGAAGAACTTACACTGTGAGAGGTGAATGTAGAAAAAATATCCATAGTGAAAGTAACAGGCAGAATTTTAAAAAGCATTTGAAAAGTATGAGTGGGACTAGATTGCACTTTTCCAAAACAGAGGGGAAAGTATTTCAATAACAGAAATAATTTGGCAAAGTCTGGATTAGTGCTGCACAGCTGGAGAGGAAAAGTAATAAAGGAAATACTGTGCAAGGAGACATGGCCAGATTTACTCAGTCTGAACTGAAGATGTTTGTATTTGTCAGCCTGAGGTCTCCAGAACCCAATAATTTTTTTTAAAAGGCTTAGAAGAAAAATCTGTTTCCTAGTAAAACTTCCAGCTGAACATGTAGGTTAGACAAACAGATTTAGTTTGGACACAAGAAGATTTAGTTTCAAATAGAAAATCATTATCAATTTGGCATACTAATTGCAGTTAAAATCATATCACCAACAAAATTATTCTGTGACTTTATCACTGAAGAAAAGAATGATGGCCTGTAGCTACACAGACAGACAGGGATGAAGGGAGGAAGATCAAATAAAGAAAGACGAGTCATGGGAGTTAAATAACAGCAATTACTACAAAGAAGATGGCTTAATTTTAAAAGTGAATGCTAGCTTGAGAGTCAAAGGTACATCCCAGTTCTGCCCTTCAGCCAATGGGAAACCATAAGAGACTTTACTGGTAGCAGAGAACAGAAGTGCCACTTCAGAGTCCAAGGAAAAGAGTGGAGGAACTGCTTTACACTGCTACTCTTAACTTTGACAGTGAGGGAGAAAGGTTGTAGCTGGTTTCCAAAAAACATCAAGGTTATGAAGTTAATATCACGTATTTGATATTTTTGTGCCCTTTCATCCAGTCTTACTTGGTCCTACATCCAAGGAACAATTTCAGCCCATTCTACCCAATGGTAAAGCTCCTAACATTAAATTCTTGCCAAGTTTAGGAGAACCAGTGGCTAATAGAAGAAATTAATTTGAGAAAAAGGCATAGCTTAGCTATTATTCATTCCCTGTGCTGGCCACTCAGTACTCATGAAGCTACAGACATTGAAGAAAATTTCCTCATCAATAAGACTAACATATGGAGGTGACGTTGCTTTATAAGGCTGGGAGATGGCAGTTCCTACAGCTTTTTCCTCTAGCTGTCATGTTTGAATAGAATATGTTAATAAACACATGCACTGCTAGGAAATCACGCAAGTTTAGTCCCCTACACCTGATAAGAACAAACTAAACAGAACTGATCTTTTTGCAAGGGCAAGGGGAAGATCGGAAAAGTCTGAGTTCAAAACTAGTAGAAAAAAAATTTTATAAAGAGAAGCTAATAAAACACATATTATTCTTATAGTGTGATTCTTTTGGTCGAAACCAGGATGGCAATTTATTAGCTCTTGAACACTATAAGAATTTTAAAAATAGAAGCAACTTGCACTATTTAGCTTTTACCTAAAATACAAGGACATGTAAATGAGATATGGGCTGGGTTTTTTTCAGAATTTACTGGCACCAAAATCAAATGTAATATTGTCAAAAGTAATGCAGATACTTGGATTGAGGACTTAATTGGGTTATATTCCAAGACTAGGGAATTAGATGTACAATCAAATTGTAAAGCTATTTTAAATGACTGGTGCAGACCTCTAATAAATGTGTCCATGCAGCAATATACTGATACAACTTAATTTTTTCTTTTTTAATGTAACTTACAAAGCGCTGCATCAATCCTCTGCCACAGGACAGATGAGGTCCACCACTGCCCAGTAAAATAAATTGTTCAGCATGAAGTCAGAAGCCATATTATTCTATAATTCCATGATTTTCAAGTACTTTTGAATATATTTCCAAGCTTAAATAAACACATTTATGAACCATAATGAAATTTAAGATAATTTTTTTTAACGGGTAGGCTGTAGCATGGTCCAGTTACATAATTATAGATTATCTGAATATTCAGATGGGAAGTTTGAGTATATACTAATATTGCATTTTCCAACTGGTGCTTGATACTGAACAGGTATTTATAGTGCATAATGAAAAGTAACTATTCCTAAAGACCTTTCTTATATTCTACAGATTTTAAAATTTCAGTAACCCCCCCTAGTACTGCATTTCTATGGCAAAATAGGCAGCATGTTTTCAAAAAAAGCTCCAATAACACACTGTAACCAGATATAGTCCATGTCTGTTTTAACTAATGCACATGTCCAAAAAAAAAAACCTGTTAAAGTGATGAATAAGTAAAGCAGATTTCAATTTGTATGATTCATAGCATCTTTGGTTTGCTGCCATAAAACTGGGTTTCATAAATTCACATCTGTGAAGATTCTTCCAGCATGTAAGCACAGCTGTCCCTCAGATCCAACTTTCTCCACATTTTCTGAACATCCTTTTGTCTGTCTGACAAAATTAAGCCTCCAATTAGCATCATAAAAATTATTCTGTCATACAGGTACCATCTTTCTCTTTCACTTAACATCTGTTAGGAAAGCTGAGTATTTGTGTGCAAATGATATTTCCTTTCAAACGTAATCTTTTAAGATTATGTCAATAGATAAACTCCTTACACTCAATGTGGGGGGTACTAAATTGCCTAAAGAAAAAGTGAGTTCAATTTATCAATGGCTAACACTTCTACAGCACTTACTGCAATAGCAGTTTCACCCATCAGACAATACATGTGGCCCTAGTAATACAAACTCTACCAAAGTAGTTCATGTACTTTCTAAATCTATTCTGACTGGTTTCGTTTTGTTATTTTCATGACAACCAGGAAAATTGAGGTAATTCTTAAGGTCTGCTCTAATTTTCTAACTTAATTTTCTTTTCTATTGATCAATTGCCATATTTACTTGCTTATTGTACAAGCACCAGTTTGAAAATTAAATTCACACTAGAATTTGTTTAAATATTTTGAGCATTCATCTCCTTGCCACATAATTTGTGATCCAACAAAGTGTTATTTCCAGGTTTTAGTTAATCCTAAATAAATCTTGGGTAGGGATATAAGATTTTCAAGCTGTATCTTGGGGGACAAGTCAGGGGCTTGGTTATAGATGGCATAGGGTCAGATGGAACATGTGGCATGTGGGACAAGGCCACACTTGGTGTGCTCACCCTACCCCATGTCCTCATATGATTGTTCTTGAGTTTATGTTAAGGACTTTCTTCACAATGCCTAAAGCTCCCCAACCCCTGAGCACAAGCTGGTATTCAAAGAATAGTTTAGTATGGATGCAGTCGAGACGAATCAACCGTATTTTTGAAAAAATGGGTGAAACAGAAAACAATTTTTACACATGATCAAATATGCTTACTACTGCAATTTTTACATGTGGCACTATCCCCAGTATAAGCACAGCCAAAGGCATTTCTTAGTTCTAAGAACATAGTTCTTCACACATTTCTTAGTTCTAAGAACATAGTTTTCCCTCCTACATAATGCTTCATGAACTATGTCCCCACCTACGTAGCTTTGTATTTCCTACACAAAAATATACAGTGCAGAATCTATTTATATAATTATTATATAGTTATTTCCACTGTTATTTCTTTCCCATAAAAACTGTATTTTTCACTCTGCTGCCACTTGAGGAATTTTTAAATAAAATTTGCACCTATGATAGAAAGAACTACAGGTTTACATCACTACGAGTACTTCCCTACTCTTAATCTCTGTTGACTTCTAAAATGCTGTAAAGAAAGCAATGAATAAAAACTTCCTGAATCTAATCTGTACAAATCAATAGTTTTGTTTTGTTGGGTTTTTGTTGGTTTTTTCGTGGGGGGGGGCGGGGGGGGGCTGTGGTTCAGAAAGGAGAAAAATTCTAATGCCTTCAGGTCATATTATTCTAATTAGTAAATGAAAGTAAAGTGAGTTTCCAACAGAAGGTAATGGAGAGGTATTCTAAATTTCCTTCTCATTCTAAGGTAAGCATGAGACACATTCTAGGCAGATGGGTACAGCAGATTTTTGTTTTAACATCAGCATTCTAGAAAGTAGATTTTTAACACTATACTTAAGTTTGTTTTCACACTAAACAGCCCAAGGAAATAAAAACACTACTATTTCTTACTGGGGCCAAGAGAAAGTCAAAACTTATCCCATGAGAAGGATTAGTGCTTCTAATACACTGCACTTCCACTGAACAATGGAAACAAAGTGCTAGCATTTGATCTGTATTTGCAGTAACCAATAAGCTCTGCTGTTCTGTAATCCATGAGTACAAGTTCTCATCTTGGCAAGGAAGTAGTGGAAAACCGCTTTGGCAAAATTTAACAGTGGGCTGAGAGCAAGTAATTCATTCCATACCTTTAAGCATACTTGTCTTCTATCTTTGAATCTTTTTTAGCTTTAAATATAACCATTCTGAGATAATGGAAGGAAAAACTGCAAAGGATTTTCACGGTTTTGATTAACCATGGATTTATCTTGAGGTGTACTGATTTAGTCCATATAATCAATAACAGTTGAACAGAATATCAGTCTGCATCACCTGCTAGTCTCAGTTTTAGGATGTGTTTCAGGGTTAGATGTCTTAAAGACTACAGAATCTGTGTTATCAAAAACAGTACAAGGTGCTGTTACCCACAGAGTCACAAAATGAACATTCAGAAAGAATACATTAAACTCAAGAATTATATTCATTACCATGCACACCTCTGAATTGGTTTAGGCTTTGTGTCTAAATACAGTTTCACATCCTGAGGAGTGTGAAATGCTGTTCCGCATCTTTGGGGTTCCACAGTTATTTACATAAACAAATAGCAATTTTTTATTATCTATTTCACAGCCGAATGCTTCAATAAAAGCATCTGATTCTGGGACTGAAGAAGGGCAGCATTCAAGGCAAAATTTGAGTAGGCAGTCTTGCAACTACTTATTTACTTTGAGCTTTAGAGTATTGGCACTATGGCCTCATAATTGTATATGGCTACTGGGACTAAAACTTGCCCCATGTATTTCTTCCTACTTCAGTGAAACGTAGTTGATGTATTGCGCAGGAAGTTAAACAATTCCAAAGACGGTCAAAAGCAATCTGTAATATACAAAAACCAGATTTTGAAGCATTCTGCCACATCTCACAAATCTCCAGTTTAGGTGAAGAACACCAGTAAAACCAGTCATTCATGTCCTGCAGGCCAAGCAGCAGCCACTTCCCTGTTCTGGATCTGCACCTCACCTTTGTTTAACACCATGTACTCATTTCCACCAGAACGTAAGAACAGTTGCCTGCAGAAGCACAGGTCAGAATCAGAAAGCTAAATACATTTAGAGAGGTTAAACACATTTCATTCAGCAGAACTGATCAATTCATCTAGAGAATTTTAAGAATCAGCTAAAGGAACGTCTTTTTGATTCTTCAAGGAAGACCAATGAAATCCCAAAGGATTTGTGAAATGCAAATATAATACTTTAAAGTCAGAGGGAGCAACCTACAGACAAACTTACAGGCGAGACGATCTGACTGTGGCACTCAGGAAAATACTGGGAAATGCTAAACAACTTCAGAGGTGCATACAAGATAACATGATGTTCGGTGTGTGGTTTGTGAAAACACCCTCCCTCTGCACCCCCACCACCCCACTCCCCAATAATTAAACTAATCCATGTTTCCACATTTCATTTTATATAAGATGATTCTTAACAAAGAAGGGGGAAATATTAGATACCAGGCCTCAGTAAGTTTCCCATGCTGCCTATGCAACTGTGTTTTGATGTTCAAAAAGTAACATCTTAGGAATTAACTAGGTATGAAAATAAGAATGGTTAGGAAAGAACAGTTAAGCACTGAAACAAGACTATCAAGAGAGTCTGCAAAGCATCTCCAAAAAGAAGGTTTTAGAAAAAAAAATTATCAGGGTTGGCCTAAGATTATTTTTGATCTTGCTTCCACATTTTTGGGAGGGACTAGATCTCCTGAAATCGCTTTTGGTACCCATTTTTATGACACCACAGTATCTCATACACAAGTAGAAACAAATTACTGAAGGAAAGATATGTAACTATCCAACTATCAAGAATTAGTCCTTGTCTGGAAGTCTGCCTGGGATCTTCCTGCAGAGGACTCTACTATATCAGCTAATGTTATTTTCAGTATTCAAGGATGATAGCGAAAACACAGTCACATAGCATTTGTTGTTGATTTGAAACTCAGAGCAAGCCCTTCAAGGATCAGAAATAAAACTCCAATCTACAAAAACAAAAAATAAAAATTCAAACTCAATCACACTGAATCCAGTGATGAAAAAAGTGCTACACTATTCAGAGGTAAAAATCCCTTCAAAACATGTAAACATGTAATGCAGAAGTAGAAGGTTTAGAAACAAAATGTCATTTCTATTAACCATTCATGTCATTTAAGATTTCCTGGCAACAAGGTAGAAAAACATTCTAAACTGAATTCTGGATGGTTTCAGAAGAAATTGTCTTAAAGAAAAAAGCAATCTTGCCACTGTAATCATCAGATGCCATTTGCCTGTGGCAAAACACTACAGATGAAAAAAAAGTCTGATACCATCTCTGGTTGGTAACTTAACTGGCTTTTTATTTGAATGAATCACATTTTTCAAATTGAACAAAGGTGTTCTTGAAAAATTATTTTCATTAAGTCATTTACCTCTAGCACTATCATGTCATTATTCCTTTCATTTGCCCACTGAAGTTGCCTCTTATCGGGTTTATTATCAGTAAATACTGATATTTAGTCTCAGAACATTATGTACTTGGAAACCTCAACTGAAAGAGTAATTTTGCAATTTCTGGGAAGCACTTGATACAGTTTCCAAATTTATTAATGTTCTAAATGACACTGAAAATGCTAAAGTACTAAATATAACTTCCAGTTAGAACATACTGAAATTCTACAGAAGCGTTCAAGGTAATCTCTGAGACAATATAAGCACTTGCTATATCAGTCTTTCGAATAATTTTTTAAGACATATAATTTCTCATTCTTCTATAGAAAGTCTTCCCATAAAATTGTGCAGAGGATTTTCTTCATCTGTATCCTGTTCTGGATGAGTAGAACCCTTTCATAGTTTCATAACTTTTCCCAGAAAAATGAAGGTGTCTGAAAGAAGCAAACTTCAGTTCACCCAAGACAGCCCTACTAAACTTCAACAGTTAATGAAGGAATTAATAAAAAATATTTCTTTCATATCAGAAGAGAACCTGGTGTGGTTCAAGAGGAAAAGGGATGAAACAAAAAGAAGGAACAATGTCACATATTTCCTACCAAGAACACAAATATAGATAAACTAATATATTACCCCTTCTTTCAATTAATTAAAAATTTTTATCAAACATACAAGTAAAACACATTCCAAAATCCAAGCCTTTCTAATGTTAGTAGTTAGTAAAAAAACACAAACAAGACTTTTTTTTTTCTCTGAACCAAAGATTTTTGACATTAATCCAATAAAAAATGTACAAGGATATTTCAAAATACTTTGTAAATTGATTTTAACACATACATCATTGTTATTAGTCCTATCAATAGCCCCTTTGCCTTCAGCTATGTTAAACCCCTGTTTAAACACACAAATCAAGCCTTCAAAACCTTGAACACTCAGTTTTTTGCACTCCATGCCATCAACATTGAAGATAAAGCAGAATGCATGACAGTTATAGGCCAGATGAACAATATTTGTTTGCCATATGCAAATTCCCATACCTCACAACAGTATTCAAGAGGCCCGATGATCAAAAAGTCACTGATATTTCCACAGATCCTGGTGGATTTTGCTAAGGTACATTATATTTTAAAATCCATACGATTCAAAGCCCAGAGATGACTAAAAAATGAAGCTGATTTTGTTTTACTGTACACACTTTGAATATTGTCTGAGAGGAATTTAGGGCCTTGAATATATACACCTTCATACTTCCCAACTACTGTGAGTAGGAAATCCACAAAAAACCCCCAAACCAAAAACATGGGTAGTGGAGAATTCAAATATTACATATGGAATATATCCATTTACTGTTAATGCACACAAACCTATCATCCAAGTCAACCTAAAAGCAAGTGATATATCTCAAAATCCTTTCATTGCAGTGGTGCAATAACAGACTGAAAACTGGAAGGAGAAAAACCGTGAAAATAAAAATATATTAAAGGACAGCAAAATCCTTTATTAGCTAAACAGCCCTTAAATAGCCAGGAAAACTAAAAAACTATGTCCACAAATCTGTAGCAGTCTTCATTGCAGTCTATAACACAGAGCTTTGTTGAATCCCCAGCATTTCAGATGCTGAAGCACACAGGCATGTGAGGTATGCCAGAATCCCATATAATGCTTTAAAATACTATTTTGAGGAGACATAAATTTAAGGAAACTTTTCAAATTTGGCCCACATCTTACTTCTGTCTAATATTACGTAGTTTCTGTCATGCACCTGTTACTTCACAAAATCATAGCTACAGATTAGGGTATGAGTTATCCCTGCTAAATAAGGCAGTCTTAGTAAGTATGCTGATACAATTTGTGTTAGCAATGCTAGTTTTCAAAGCAACAAGGCATAATAGCCAGCTAAATTACAGGTCCACTAATAAAATTTTGCAAAAATTAACTATACCAGCACTTATTAGTAAATAAAAATCTGTCTTTTTACTAAGCATAAAATTTTTCCGTTCTTGCTAACATGCCACCGATACTTTAAATTTTAAGCAAATATTTTATTTAAAAAAAAATCGTTTCATCTGAGGTCTATTCATGACTTATATTATTTTAATTTTTCATTCAGGGTAACTATTCATAACTGACTCTAAACAAGGATCAAATAATTAAATACTTAGAAACACAGTAAAACTCATATATTTCCTAAAAGTCATCAATTGCAGGTTTTACAGACATAATGTTAAAAGCTCAATAGGTATTCAATGTTGTTTGACATTGACGAGGTAAATTTAGATACTTGCTCTCTAATTACTATAAACACTGAAAGGGCTAGCATCTGTGGATAAAAAGGACTGATTATACTCTAACAAAATATGCCAACAGCGTAGGAAAACGCAAACAGGAAGCACAGCTACACTTTTACTAGCAAGTTTCATGCCAATCACTGCATTAACTTGCAACTATTCCATAAAAGATTTGTTTCACTGCATTCACTAGGAGTATTCTGAAAAGAGAAGGCCCAAATTTGGAAAGAGCACAAGTGTTTTAATGTCTACACCCCAAGTGAGCAAACTATCCCTTCTCCATTCATGGCTTGTGGATTCTTAGCACAACAGATTTGTATGGTTTGCTTTGGGTTTGGTGGTTTTTTTTCTCAGCTTTCTTAAAGGACAAAGAACACCAAATCTGTTCTTTTCAAATTCAAATTTATTTTACCAGGGATTAAACTTGATCTCAATATCATCATTAAAGGCAAAGCAAAGTATTCTGAGCTCATATTCCTTGGTCATTAATGTGCTATCACAAAACATAACAGGATTGAAGCATATGGGAAAACTGTCAGATGTGTACCTAACCTATGGTTCCTGGGATAAGTAACCTCTGGCATTAACTGTCAGAGGATTCCCAAAGGGAAAACATAGCATTCTCTTCTGTCACACACAGCACAACCGTGCAGGTCCTGACTGAGCTTTACAGGCACTGTCACAATCCAAGCAACCAGTTTTAATTTTGAACAGCGTACACAGCAGACAAGAAAAGATATAAAACCTACGGAGAAGGAAGGAAGGAGGGAGTGGCAAGACAAGTCTAGACAAAGCAAAAGGAATGCACAATTTTAAGCAAATATTAAATAAGGTTCAATTCTGTTGAATGACATCAGTAGTCACAATGGAGTCAGTGGGAGCAGAGTGTTTATAATACGAGTAACATTTGAACGTCAGTCACATGGACTAAGAGTAATGTCAGCTTCAGATCACAGTCTCCATCCTAGGCAGGAACATGTGATGACCTGCAGAATCTACCTATCCCAGAGAAGTTTCCTCAATAAGTTCCTCTGGAAACCATGTAAAATTATGTGCACTCCTTAAACTGATACAGTCCTGTATCAGTAAATGTATTGGGTTTTCATGGCCAAGCTTTGGTAGTGGGGGGCTGCAGGGGTGGCTTCTGTGAGCTGCCAGAAGCTTCTTCCACATCCTGCAGAGCCAGCCCCTGGTAGCCCCAAAGATGGACGTGGCACTGGTCAAGGCTGGGCCAATTAGAAATGGTGGGAACACCTCTATGTTAACATATTTAAGAAGAAGAAGAAAAAAAAAAAGGTTGTTCCACAGTTGTAATTGCAGCCAGAGAAAAACGGGATGAGAACACATGAGAAGAACATGTCTGCAGACACCAAAGTCAGGCACTGGAGCTGAGATGTCTCTGCAGCCCACAGGGAAGACCATGGTGAAGCACCTGTGCCCCTGCAGCCCATGGAGGTCCACAGAGATGCAGGGATCCACCTGCAGCCTGTGGCCCATGCAAGAGCAGGTGGATGCCTGGAGGAGGCTATAATCCAGCTGAAGATCCGGTGGAGAGAGGGGGGCCCGTGCTTCCAGGCTGGAGCAGCCTGTCCTTGGAGGACTGCATCCCGTGGAAGAGTGACCCATGGCACAGCAGCTTTGGGAGGACTGTGTGCCCGTGGGAGGGACTCACGCTGCAGCAGTTTGCAGAGAGCTGCTGCTCGTGAGATGGAGCCAGGCTGGAGAAGTTCACAGAGAACTGTCTCCCGTGGGAGGGACCCCACGGAGCAGCTGGGGAAGGACTCCTCTGCCTGAGCAGCAGCAGCAACCGTGGGTGATGAACAGATCATAACCCCCATTCCATCTCCTTGCGCCACTGGGGGAGGAGGTAGATCTCAGAAGGAGGGAGGGTTAGGGAGAATGTGTTTTTTCAGGGAGGGGTGGGGGGAAGGTGTTTTTTAAGGTCTCATTTTCCTGCTCTGATTTTGTTAGCAATAAATTCAATAATATGTCTACTTTTAGCCTGTTTTGCCCATGATGGTATTTGATGAGCAATCTCTCATGGTCCTTATCTCAACTCACAAACCCTTCATTGTATTTTCTCTCCCCTGTCCAGCTGTGGAGGGGAGTTAGTGGCTTTGATGGGTACCTGGCATCCAGCCAGCATCAACCCACTACAGTCAATTATAAAATTTCTCAGTAAACTAAAGGAAGAAGAGGAAAAAAAATACCCCAAATGTAGTACAACGTTCAAGGGTGAGTATATTGAAACCACAACTGATTTTCCATCATTATACCAACAATGCAAAAATAATATTAAGTAGTTTCCAAAAGAAATTGTTAGGTTTTAAATCATATTCTTACTCTGAGGGAAAAAAGAAAAGGAAAGAAATAAAAAAAAAACCTGCAGAATTCATCGCAATTTAAAATACCCAGAAGCTGTAAACAGTATGAAAAACCACTGAGATTACCTCATATTAAATGCACAGAAGTGTCTAAAATTCTGGCTGCATTCTACTTTCTTGAATTCTGTTCCATATTTTTGAATGTCACAGTCCATCTAGCCTGCCAATTAGTCCTCAGGACAAAATGCTTGCTACGCAACTGTGACAAACAGGGCTTGCTTAAGGTAAGGAGCCTCAGCAGGCAAAAACATTAATTAGCAAATCATCTTCTTTTTTTTTCTCCCCCTCACATTAAAGTTGCCAAAAGCAAGAGAAGGCATCTGCTTATACTTATTAAAAATAATATCTCCTGCCAGTGATTGAAATACAAGTTTAAATTGCAAATAATAGAAAAATGGAGAAACTACCCTGTTTGCAAATGATCACATGAAGAGTAGCTGAGATTTGCAAAAACTTTATTGTAACTAGCACTGGTTTAACACAAATAGTGTTGTGTAATATATCTCTTTATCCATTTCAAGATGCTGCATGTTTTCTTACACAAAGAAATACCAGAAAACCTTCTCAATCTTACTCTTTCTTACATATTTCACTATTGGACTCTCCCAGAATATCTTACCCAGATATTGGCAATAATAAGAACAACCTGAAGAGTGATGAAGGTTTTTAAAAAGGCCATTTTTCCCCTTTATAAATTGGGATGCAGGCATAAAGAATTGTTTTTTAAGGGAAAGTGCATCCAATGGACATTTGGCAAAACTGCACAATGCTTATTTTTTGCTGCTTTGTTATGTAAGAACCCAAACCCTCTCTTAATTTGCTCTGGGATGCCTGATTCCAGGCTCACTGCAGTTCACAGGAACCTAGCCAGCTGATGTCATTAAGCTCTGATTCAGCTGCATCCTGAAAAACTGCTTGGAAAATAACATTAATTGGATTCCTATTGCAAATTCTATCAAACTAGGCATATTTTGGAAGCAGTAGTTTAAATTCCTATTTGTAAGAAACTAAACACTGGGTGAAATATTGTGATTTCATCTTATGGAATGCACAAGCAACAAGCTTTCTGATAAGAAAGGTTTTTCAGTTGCTACCCCTATTCATTTTGAATTTTCTCCACTCTTTCCTCATCATGTTGAGAAGAGCAGAAACCTGCGCAGAATTCAGAATGCTGACAAACCATGGATTTCTGCAACACTGCACTGATGTTCTGCTTTGCCCTCCATTCTCTTCCTAGTGACTACTAGAATTTTATTTCCTTCTTTGACTGCTACTTAGCATTAAGTTGATGTTTACATGACTATATCTGTAATGACAGATTGGTGTTTGTCCTTGTTAGACAGTAACTCATGGTGTAGCAAGACCCAGCTTGGAAACTATCATGTAATATATGAATTCATGGAAGAAAAGAGATTCCAATATTTATCTACTTGAATTTTACCTGCCTTTTCTTTAACCAGTCAGACTATGTTTTAACATACCTCTGCCACTCCTCACAGTTAGCCATAGCCCTATTCCCATAATAACTTGCCATTACACTATTCCCTTTTTTCAGGTCACTTAAAAATATAATGAACAGTTCAGAATGCAGACCAAACCCCTCTAAGTCTTCTCTCCCTCCTTTCATCACTAAACCAAATAATTTATTACTATCCTCAGGTTTTGGCTTTCCACTGATTTTTTATCAAAGGAAAGATGTTCCTTCTTGGATCTTGACTGTCTTGTTTTCATAAAAGCCTCTCGTTTATGAAACCAGATTTTGTCAGAAGGTATGGGATGTCCAAGTTCAGCACATCATTCAGGTCACCCTCACCAACAATGAACCAAATCCTTCAGAGAACTCCAAAACAATGGTTATGCCAGACTACTTTTCACAAAAGCCATGCTGACACTTCCCAAGTATATCTATTGTATCTATATCACATGAATCCACCAGTTCACAAAGTCTATTCTAAAGTAATTTCTACTATATTATACAGAAGAGAGACTTACAGGCTTGCAGTTCTTTGGATTTCATATCAAGTCCTTTCTAAACACTGGCATCGTGTTTACCATCCTCTAATCCTAGGCACCAAGACAATTTTAAATGAAAAGTTGCTCATCACCAGTAGTAATACAGCTATTTCCCCCTTGAATTCCTGTAGCACTCCTGGGCAAACACAATCTCTTCCAAGCAGTTTGTTATCAAGGCAGTAGGTACTCTCCAGACATACTGAAAGACTCCTCCTGTTCCATATTTTGAAGCAGTATAACAGTCAGATACAATTAAACATTTCAAATTAGCAATTCAATAAACTGAATTAATCAAATTCACCTCTGTATGTTATTTTTATTTTCTGGGTTTTGACATCACCAGCATAAATTACCTGACTGACTTGTGATGCCAGAAACCCCACTGACACATTGGGTATAGGCAAAATTTATGGAGAACTCAATGTTTTATTTAATCAAGTAAATATAAGAGTAATGAGGTCCACTGAGCTACAGAAATGCACAAACCCACACTTGCATTATTTCATTAAAACTACACAGAATCCAAATGTGTTGCTTACAGCAAACACCTAGAAACTGGCGTTCTACAAAATAGAACCCTCCTGAACCTAACAAGTGAGCACAGGAAAATAAACAGCAAGTGTTAGGTAACAGTTACCCATATTTGCATATTTAAGATTCTCAGATGATCTCATAGTATTATTTTGGCCTTTTATATAACAGCAGCAAAACAAAAAATGCAGACGTTGCTTTGAAGACTTTCCTTGCTAGCTTTTCTCCACCCACAAATACACAGAAACGAGCACAGGCATTTTGACTGCTGGCGTGCATGGGTAGAAAAATTTCTAGGACAGATGCTAGATCCAAGCCATTTTGCTCCATAACAATATAAGCCTGACTGAAAAATGAAATCCAAATATCTCCATTACCTGAACTACCATGTTTTATTGATTTGCCATTATGAAAGACAGGGTTTTTTTACTTTTCTGCTATAATATATAATGCTCTTATTTGAAGTTCCATGGTTTTTATTCTGAAACATTTGTTATCAGTCTTAAGTCAATACTGAGTGCTTTCAGAAAACTTGTTGAAACATCATAGGAATAGTAGCTGTGTAGTAAGGCATAAAAAACATATTAGATATGTAAGAACAAGTACTGCCAGAGTGATATAAGTGAATAAATCATAGAAATTCTTTTTTTTTCCTGCAATTTCCTAGTTACTTCTGCTAAAAATTTTTTAATCCAGATTTCTGAGCTTTTTCACATATATGAATTTGCTTCCTTACATTTGATATCTGAAAAACATGTATATTAATCAGATACTATTGTTTTATTAGGGGGAGCTTTTCAAAAGAGGTAGTCGGGCATGAAATTGATCTTCATGAGTACTTAATTCCAGTTGTTTTTTCTGAAAATCCAAATCTCAAGCCAAATTTTTGGGGAATTTTTTTTGTGAAAAAATACTTGTACAGTTCCAGGAATATTGTTCCATGTTTTAACTATGAAATTCAAAATGTACCTGGCATGCCAAAAAATGAATTAATTTAAAAGACTACTCTCTAACACCTGTTATCTCCTGTAGAACAATGAGGACATAGAAGTAGGTCTTCTGCCAGAAGACTTCCTCCAAGACATTCTACAAAATTCTGGACACAAAAGGCTGCAGGTGAAATAAAGAAATCTGTAGATGTAGGGCATATATACCAAGCAGACTGTTCATGCCATGGGATATTCAGAACTGAGATTTATGGGTTGTGGAAAAGTGTGCCAGGTGTGTCTAACAGAGGACACCAGCACCCACGGTTTGCCACATACAGGAAAGAAAGTTATGCCAGAGTTTCTGTCACAGAGTTGGCAGTCCAGAAGTCCCAGGAGCCTCAGCTTGCAATCAGGCATGCTTGGGAAGTCTAGTAAGGATTTTGGCACCCTACCGCAGAACTGTGACTCAGAACCTCAGGAACCCTTGGCTGCTAACTTGATAATGTCACTGAGCAACTGTAGCACACAGGGAGAATGCTAAAATTTAGAAAGATTACATTTCAGTGTTTCTAGGAAAGAGAAAAGAAGAATCTCTGACTAGAAATTGATTTTAAAAGTATTAGCTATGAAATACCAAAGCCCACCCCAAATAATGAAAAACACAGACCTTCTTATGCATGAAAACCCCTACAATCTGAACTCACCAATATATTCAGGAATAAGAAACTTCCCTGTTCACACAGGCACAAAAATTAATCATTTCACTCTCAGAAGCTGACAACCCTGGTTAGTTGCAGATTAGGCCCAGAAGGTCTGTAACCTAAACCCTTTGAATTGCTCTTGTTGAGTAGTAGAAATATGTTGCAAGTGATAGAGCTCAGGTCTAGATTTTAGATATCATTCCAGGCAATTTAGACTACGAATAGTGGAAGGAGAGAGCAGTAAAAAAGAAGCCAGTAACAATACTTACAAGACAAAACTTTTAGAAAACACATACTAGACTTCGTATTTTAAAGACAGATCTCAAATATTTGTAACATTATCCTTTTAGATGTCTGCTCTAGGCACTCACTGCTGGTTTGAAAGTCCTTTCTATCACCTCCCTTCATTTGATTTTAAGGCAGAAACTCATAATCCCAATTAGTTTTACCTTATACTTGCGTTAAGATTTAATTTTTGAAATTATCTTGTCCTATGTTTTCTAATATTTCATTGTATCAGATAATCATATAAATATCAGAAGATAGAAGCAAGAGGAGCCAGTGTCTTTCCATTTTCCCACAAAAGGCTGCCACAAGATCCAAAACAGTTACAATCAATTGAAGCAATTGTGCATTAAGATGAGAGTATGGTAAGGGAAAATCGCACATACTAAATATACTTTTTAAATATCACCTCTAAGTTGCTTCCTAACTCTCCTAAAATAAGCCATGCTGGTTTTGTAGTGAAGACAGAGCTCTGAAACACATTTGGTAGCCTTGTTTGAACTCTTTTTCATTCTCCTGTTCCATTTCTTTCTTCAAAAATGCATTATCCTGGCAGAACAAATGGCAAGTAAACACTGTTTTTTTACTGCCTAGGTCGCGGTGACAGAGGAACAACCATTTTATATCCTAATTACCTCAGCATGATTTAAAACAGCACAAAGTAGTGGAAGCATTTTTGCACATCTGAGAGAAACTTCTCATGAAGTAAGATGAATAGCTGGAAGAAGTTAATGTGTAGAAGTTAAGAAAAATTACATCCGCTCTCCGCCAAAACACCGTCACAACAGAAGGCTTTTTGCCTTCCTCATATTCTTCAAATATGGTGTATCTGAAAGACAGGTGAATCTTTTACAGAAAACAAACAACCTCAAAACAGACAGGTAAAAACCACTACAAATTATGGCCTCCCAGACCATACATTAATAGCCACCAAGAGTTCTGTGAAACGTTCACCTTGCAGAGAGGCAGAGCTCAGAGAGCCATCCTGGATGACTAAGCTACACGAGGGAGCAGGAGGAGGACACAGCTATTACTCAGTGTAAGGAGCGAGAAAATAAAGATTTACACTTGAGAAAAATACACCGATTGCTCAGTGAAAGTGTTTGTAACTACAAAACTGTCTAAGCCTACGTAAGTTTTATATGCATCAATTCCTAGTATTTAAGTCTGATGGAAAATTTTGAACTCTAGCTAACTGCTACTCAAGCAACTATAGAACACACAGAGCTTCCATTAAATCAATTACAAAATAGCTGACGGTAAACTTCAGACCCATAGAACAGCTCAGGTTAGAAGAGGCTTCAAGAAATCCTCCAGGCCAAACTTTTGTAGGAAAGGGAACCTTAAAATGAGATTATTCATCACCCTGTCCAGTCACATCTTGAAAACCTCTAATCACAGGGACTCCACCATGTTCCCAGGAAGGTCATTGCAGTGAATGTTTGTTCTTACTTTAAGTTTATTTCTTATATCAGGATGAAACTTGTCTTTGAAAAGACAATTTGCAGTTGCAATTGCCCAAAGATAGCTTACAGTGGGGTAATAAAAAAGAAATACCGAAAAATGCAAAGACAACAGAAAATCAAACACTCACAGAATCTTCCTGTTCAGTATCAGCATTCATCAGAAAAAGTTACAGAAATACATTAAACAAAGAATCTTCTGCAACTGTTAATTTAATAATTCCCTAAATTCATTTAGACTTATTCAGAGTTTTCAATTCTTTTTCAAAGAATAAATTTTTCCTTAACAGATATGCTTAAAATTTCAACATTCTCCAAAAGGAAAACCATCTTTTATTCCAGAAAGCTTCTTATTAAGTATGGTTTTAAAAGGCTTCACATCTGGATGGTATTAATACTTTAGCAATTCCAAGTACTGTCATTAAGAAGCTAGGGAACTTGAACTGAAAAATATTTCTTTGGAAGAATAAAGTACAATTACTAACATAAATATAATAACGTTTCATAAAATCTGAAAATAAATTACATTCAGATACAAAATGCAACTTCATATTATTTTTTAGCTGCAAATTTGTAGGAACAAAACTGTTAGGATGCTAAGAATCTGACCTTCAACGCCCCCAGTGAATCAAAGGCTGTGGAGATCGCATGGTATGTACCATGCCCAAGGCTTAGATATCTGGGGTGAAGTGCTTTTTGCTGGCATTTCCTAACAGGATGATTAGCTTCCCCGTGAACTCATCTACATTAGTGCACCAGTTTAGATGACAAATCTACTTCCAAGGCAAGTTTTCCACTTAACTGTGGAGACCTCGCATTATGAAGCAGTCTCCTCACAGGACATCAGCTGAATTCTTTTCACACTAAGGTAAACACAGAAATATGCTCCTAATTATCCACTGCACCACGGGACCAGACAAGAGGTTGGCTGAAATAATGGCCCTAAAGTGTGTGTGATGAGGACCACACCAATTATTTCGTTGCATAGGTCTCTTCTCATTACCCCCTACTACCCTGTGTGGAGACCTTGTCACTCAAAGCTTTGTATCATCCCTGACTGAGAGAAGCATTTTGTCTCATCAAACCAAATTCCAGCTGCAGTCCACATGCACTCCTGCAAGGACCCCGCCAGGGGGTTCTCCCAAGGGACCAGTGCTGCCTACCCCAGAAAATAAACCTTTCTGCCCAAGTCCTTCTCCAGATAGTATCCATCTAGTAACCACCTAAAAGTAACAACCAGGACAAAACTGAAGCACAGAAGAACTGCCAGGATTTACTCACACTCAAACAGTGATAGTCAAGAACTATTGTCACAGAAAAAAAATATATGGTACTATAAATAAATAAATACTGTCAGAAGACGAGATGACTGTCAAGACAGCACTCCAATACAGCCTGTTTCAAGTAAATAGCAAGATATATTTAGCTTTTACTGGCAGTACAAGAATCTTGAGACTTTCTACTGTCACAATAGTAAGAATATTAGTGTTGAGACTAAACTTGATAGTTGTAAGAAAGTGGTATCATCACCACCTGAAATGTGAGTTAAATAAGATTGCCTCACAAAAAGTGTCAACTCTCCTCCCATAATAATGCTGCTATTTAGCTTTATGAAACCAACATAACAAGTATAAACAAAGTGGTACAATTCTTGAGCATAGGCAATCTCAAGGGATAACTATGACCCAGCAAATTTCATTAAAAACAAGTTATCAAAAGGCAGGATTTGACTTTATCTAGTCATTCAAAAAATTCTTTTGTCACATGCAGATTGTTTGAGGTGCTAAAGATGATTTTCCTTTCCGGTCATGCAGTGAGTTAATACGATATTCTTCTCCCCTACATCCTTTATGACTTTCTTCCACAATATATGTGGCATTACAGAGAAAGAATGAGCTACAGGTGTTCAGAATCTGAGAGAGACTATTTTCTGTTTCTGATACTTTATGGCATAAAGTGTATTTTGAAATTTAAAAAAAAATATACTTTTATCTTCCAGTCACCAGAAAGTTCCCCAAAGCCCACAGTGCCACTCTGAAAATGACACCATGTCATCTGATACAACAATAAGTTAAAAACACAGTAAATTCTGCATGAGAAGACAGGCTTCCCATTATCTCCAGTTTTCAGAGTATAACTGAGTTTCCCCTCAGTAGCATTTTAGATTTCACTTCAGAAGCAAAAAAGAGACTCATGTGTCTTGAAACCCTTAAAAAAAACAAGCTTGTCAAGCAATTCACATACGTTGCTTTACAATCTATACAAAGAAAAACCTTGCCCTGAAGTTGTTCCACTTCCTTGAGGAGTTTCACCTATAAAACAAGCTCCATTTGAGATTTAGTCTCCATTTTGTTTCATATTATGGAAAAATCTTCAAAGATATTAAACACTTCTCAGAGATAAGGGCAAAAGAATTCTATTCTTGATGCATTTCACCAGTTTTTATAAAGGCTCAATGATTAGCTGTACAGCTAAGTATCACTAACTTGTCCTAACAATCATAATTTAATGACACCTGACAGAAATGTCCCTGAGAAGGAGCCACCAGAAGCAAAAGGTGTTCCCTTGGCATCCTCCAACTTGCCAAACATTTATTTTTAGTATTTTTATTTCACTTACTAAAAAAATAGATTGAACAGTTGAAAAATTCATTTAGACATGTCTGAATTTTCTTTGTGAGACACAGCCCACATAACAAACAAAGTGGCACAATGTGATTAAGCACTATGCCAGCAAGAGACAGGATAGATGATAAGAATTTGAGGCAAGGGTCAGTGTCAGCTCAGCTTAAACAAGTCAGCAAGCAACTCTGTGGATCTGCTGGTTGCTCTGTACTTCAGAGTTAGGAAAATGCTTTCATGCTACAATGCTTAATGAGTATTCCAGACATACTTCTACTGCCATAAAAACACACCTTGAATACAGGATTTAAACAGATAATAATAATGACCCTTTTGCTAGAAAAGCTGCCTTTAAGCTTAAGGTACCTTCTCTGAAGAAGGAAAATTAATGCAAAAATCTTGACAAGATCAAATTCCTTGTGAAAAAAATACAGATAGGGTAAACTACTACCACACAGTTAGTATCATCTCCCAGATACAAACCCAGGCAACCTTCATATTTCACACATCTCTGTCCGACCAGTCAGTGACTGAAGGAAACAGGCTATACAAATTTTCTTTGTCAGTTACAAGCTACCTGTAACAATGGTTCAGAAGGAAACTAGAAAATACAAACCCTTTAAAACTTTTTTGGGGTAGCAATATTAAACTACAGACCCTTCCGCCAAACTCCTCCTCATTAAAGCATGAGATATGAAGAAACACTAGGGGAAATATGAGTACTAATATCAGAAAAAGCCTCAACTGCATAAGATTCAGAGATCTTTGCATAAAATATCCCCTCCATTCAAAAGGAAAATGGTGTAAATTGCATTTCTTAAAGCTGACAGGGTATGGCTTAGAGTCTTTAGAACACTACTACTCTCAAATCAAGCTTTGCTGCCTCACATTTGGTTCAGAGTTTAGCCAATGTCACAGTTTATGTTATTTAGGCTACCTTTGTAACAACCAGACACAGTGTTTTTCCCTGTGAAATGGCACAGAAAGCACTGAGGTAGCATGCACAGACACTGCACAGGGCCTTCCAGGTATAATGCTACCTCAAACATCCTTACACATCATGTTAGGGTTCACATCTCACCTGAGTTTCACTGACCTCACAGACATTTTCTCTATATTGCAGATTGATTTTCCAACCCCTGTCTTGCCAAAGCTTGGACAAGTTTTATCCATCTACATTTAATTTCCTGAAATCATCGGTAGAGATTATTTTAACCATCTGTGCATTTCCACACATCTTTAAGTGAAGCAGGGTATTGTGGCGTTCTTCTAAAGGAGGGAAGGTAGCCTTGAAGGTTTTGTCAGCTCCTTTAACAACAGAGTATACAGCTATCAACAACAGCAACGTGCTTTTAAAAAGTTTACACCCGCTGATAGGATGTAAAAAACACCATTCTACATTTGGTTTTCATTTTGTTAGATACAACCTACTCTTCAGCCTCTGAGCTAAAATTCAATTGGAAAATGGGGTTTTCATCAAGAGGTAAATCACCCACTCCTTTCCAAAATCATGACCAACTTAAAATCCTTCTGTCTACAGTCTTATCACACTATTTAGTTTAATACTTATTATTGCACAGGTCTGTAAAGAAAAAAGAACAGTGTTTTCAGCTGTCAAAAGAAAAAAATCTATGCTTCCCATCATCAGCCTTGAGCTATTTTAGCAGCCCATTAACACTTTGAGGACTATCATCATGAAAGATTTATCCTGTTTCAGTTCTTTAAAAACACCTCTAGAAAAACAAGACAGCACTTCCTGCACTCCTCTGCAAGTCTCCCATCTACACTGCAGTGCTTGAGTGACTTTGTTCACCCCTTTTTTTGCCTTTTTTTTCCCCAATGTTTCTGTATTTCTGATCTCATGTAACTAAAGCCTGAAGCAAGTGGTTTATTTTATTCTGCAAACAGACTCTGTGAAGGACTTGTTCAGGAAGCTACAGATTCTCTAAGCCTTGAAATACATCTCTCATATGAAAAACACTTCATTCTGATGGCACGCTTATTCTCTGGCTCCTCATGTCAGGTTCTTATTCCACAATAAGAACCTCAAACAAGTTCCTGCCTCAAACAAGTTCAGCTACAATAGCAGGACAAAACTGGGTTTAGGCTGGACCTGGAAAAAGCAGTGAGGGTAAAAAGACTACAAAGCTTTTGGCCCTCTCTTATGAGGGAATACACTTATGTGGGATTTGCTGAAATCGGAATAGATTTCATCAGGCAATGCAGACATCTGCTTATAAGCCAATCCTTCTGAGCTCTCTTTTTAGCCCAACACTCTTCTCTAGGGTGTGATTTCCCTCTGCTAAAGAGAACATCTACATTTAGCTGGAAAAAATCAAATCCCACAAAGTATCTGTTTATCCTCATTGACCGTAAAGAGAATCTGAAGGCACTAAATCAACTGAATGTCTGTAGTAAACTAAGAAGAGTCCCAGCCGTGGCCTGCAGCATTCTAGCAACTCCAGCATCATTCCGCCCACTGAGTGCAGTCCAGCAGCTGGGTTGACTGAGTATATATAGTGGTTGGATCCCTAAGACTTTTTTACATCATGAGTACTCTACAACACATCCACCTGCATGTCTGTCTAGGTTTTCTCAGGCAAAAATCCAGTAGTCCTAAATTTATAACTCTGGAACATAGAATGTGTTCAAAAGAACATCTTGTTTCAATCAGGGTTTCACACAACCTTCATTTGGCTACGGAGATGGGACACTAGACATGAAGATAGAAACAAGGAGAATCGGGTCATTTTCATTCACACTAAAAGATCCCAACTCCTATTCAAGTCTACTTACAAATCCCAACTCTTACATATGCAACGAAATTAAACAGAAAACCCATCAGTTGCTGGAAGAGCTAGACCAAGACCTTTTCTGTCCCATGAAGAAAGAGACAAGATTTCAAACATATTTTCAGTTCTAAAATGAAAGGAAAAAGACTTCACATTTCTGTTATGCAGAAACATAAAGGCAGTTTGGAAAAAGTCTAAAATATTTTGGGGTTACCTACATCATTGTTAAAGTTCAAAGCCATATTAAATCACTACAAACTAGGTTGGATTATTCAATAATTTTGAACTATTTGAATGAGTTGAAATGAAACATGAAATGAAATATTTCTTGTCATAACTTATGTTTGATGATTAAAAGTTGAGCTACACTTAGGTCTTTATTTGTGACACTGAGATGGCTGTGTAAGGATGGAGGAAGCAAATCATGCTCCAAACTGGTAAGGAATCACTGAACAAATGCATATTTACCAATTAATATGAAATTGAAAACAAATATTCACAAGAGAGAGTGGCTGCATGAAAGAACACTAGAACATTGATAGAGATTATCTTCGAAGCATTTTATTCCTCACTGCACCCTAATCATATCTTAAAAACAGAGATGTGATGCACTCCCCATTGAATTCAATGGGTTTTCGTCTGTGTTTCCAAATACTCCTCACATAAAGGGTAACTCACATTTCCCAAAATGCCCAGAGATTTGCAAGGCTGACACCAAGATGGGTACTTTAGACTGCTAAAAGTTTGGATGCACTGCATCAAGAGGATTTATGGAGGGGAGATGAGAAAACAGATCTGAGTGATATGCTGTATTTTGCAAAAAATATAATCAGGGAAAGCCAAACAGAATGAGAATTTCATTCAAAGCAAAGCAAATGTATTTTAGGTCTCTTGAAATTTGGAAGCGACCCTATCTCCCACCATCAGAACTGCTTTTACTTGGTATGGAAGTACAAACAGGGCAGAGCAAAGAATCTGAGAAAGATACATTTCAAAGAGTGGTCTTTTAGCCTTTCAGATCTTTTTCTGAAAAACACATCTGTTGCGCATATTAAGGTACTGAACTGCTTTGATTTTAGTAATAAATATGCTACATCATCTTCATAAGCAGAAAGCAAAAACTGATGAACTTTTGTTATGATTTAAGTACCACTGGACACCTGAGGAAGGTGCCGAGGGTTAACTTCACCCCTCTAATTTCTCTCTGAACTGACAAGTCATGAAGAACCTTATAAAGACAAATCAGAAGAAGAGTTCCAATATCAGATTAAAAATGTAGGAAAGAATTTAAAGCTTTAAAATTAGGAGAGCAGCAAGAACACAGACAAAAAGAAAGAAGCAGAGAATGGAATTAAAGAGCTGGAGGAGCAATAGAAGCAGCTGGGTGAAGGGGTGGAAAAAGAAGAATTGGTGCTTGAGAGTGAAGTCATGAAAGTATGGGGGAAGGTGTGGGAAAGAAGTGAGCAAGAACCTGAAGGGAGGAGAAAAATAAGGGAGAAAGGAGACAGCATACATTTTAAACTATTTAAACATTTGAAGAAGCTTCACATTTTTACCATCTGGCAGCATATGCAGTTTATTATGAAGTGTTGGAATGTGTTTTGTGGTGCAGGGAGAACTGTTTCATGAGCTCATCAGAACTGGATAACTGGCCTGTAGTTATCTTCTGAAAAGTGGGAGAAGGCCCAGTGATGAGTCGGATGATCATGTCTAATACCATCACCAGTAAAATTAAAAACAATTTCAAACCAAAGTCAAACATTCATGCTGATGCAAACGCCTCTGCTCAGCAAATTCTCCTACCTCTAAATAATGCATCACACAACCATTTTGGCCAAATAACATTTTCCAGGAAGAGTGCTATCTGTTAGTCATCATAGTGTTGCGTGTACCGCACTAAGCCTGAAACAAAATATCTGATTCTATCTCTCTTTCAGGGATGGTTTCATGCAATAATTCTTCTACTTTTAAGTTCTCAACACTGCTAAAGATAAAATTCAAAATAGAAAAAAAAAATCCCTATTCTTACAACTCAATTTCAGCTGTCTTTTTACAGCCAGACATAGCTGGCAGCAACACGTAGGAGCAGAAGCTGTCTCCACTAAACCTGAGCATACTTTACAGGTCTTCAAGGCTAGTTTCCCTTATCAAACTTGAATTAATATTTTTATTTACTCTAACTCACCAGCACCTATGTACACTTACAAATTTCAAGTCCGACTGGAAAGCATATGGTGCTTTCTGTTCAGGGTGCTTGGAGCCATGTCATGGAACAAACCACTCAGATGAAGAGACTCACCTGTGTCAAAGGTTCTTCTTTGCTTACAGGCATTAATCTGTTGAAGATATACCATATCATACAATCAAGGGCATAAGAACAGTCTGACACAGGTAAAGTTGTGCTAAAATTGTGTTCACACTTCCAATTATCTGTCATGCTGTAAACAGCCTTCATTTATCTGACTTAACGAAAGAGTTACAAATGTTATGGGAGGCACAGCATAAGAGAGGTAGAATTCACCCTGTGCAGATAGACTTCCAAGGGTATACCTGGAGGTAGGGACAGAGCAGCTGAAAAAAATGGTATTAAAACTAGAGAGGGAAAAAAAGACAGTTTGTTATCTAACAAAACATGTTAAAAGATCTATACATACTTTCCTGAAGGATGTATTCCAAATGTTTTATTAAAGAGCATAGGTATAACTAGTAAAGTACCAGACTCAAATAACAAACCATACTAAAGCCTGGGGTTTCTTAATTCTGCAGCTGTAGAGTCTACCACACTATCTGTCTGAAAAATCAAGATTCTGTAGCATAAAAAAAATATAATTCTAGTGTAGTTTTTTGGTAGGAAATAAAACTGAAAATCATAAACTGCAATTAAGCTGATGAAGTCATGTTCGTCTGAATTTGCATAAAGCCCGACATAAGAGCTCAGAACTATGAATTCTTCAGTTTCACTTCAGCATCACCATTAACTGTCTCGTGGTTAATCAAATATGTTCTACAGGCAAACCAATCTCTCTCCTACATCTTCTTAGAACAAGAATGAGAATGTGAAGAATAAGCCTCAGTTACTTCTGAGATATTATGACCTGCCTTTGAAAAATCAGCAGGAAGGACATGACATCCCACTACTCATTTTCATATTCAAAACTTTTAGAACAGAACTCAATTTCACATTTTAATCTGAAATCAATGAAAAATTCTAGCTGCAGACCTTTCTGTCTTGCAGGGAATGCATAAGACTTAGTCCTCAGTATTCAACACAGCATGTTCTCACAATGTATATTTTTTCAGATATGTATCATTTTAAAAAAGCTTTTTGTTTCCCAACTGCAACTCAAAATTTTTACAACAACTATAAAAAACATGCCATAATCCCTGACAAACTGGTGCCAGCAGCCACTTAGCAGCCTTGGCCAAATTCAGAAGAGCCTTACATACCCACTGCAATCTTAGTATGACTGTAGAGCAAATATAACTTTGACTCTAAATCATGTTGGAGGTGGTGTTAAAAATGATTGGAGAACTGAGGCAAATTTGGCAAGAACTGGACGTTTGTACTCATTGCAAGTCACTTTGAATTCAACCTTCAAACAAACACAAGCCTAAGTGTGAGTTACAGTTTAAAGTGATCTGACCATCATTCTCCAGGGTTCTCAAGGTAGATGAACATCATGTTTGCTCAAACATCTCAGGGATGTCAAAAATGAGAGTAGTTCCTAAAAATTCCAGAAAGTAGAACATATGCCTTAAATTCAGCTCTACATTAACAGGAACATTCATACCTCTCTGTTTACTTGGCTCTTGGTATAGAGGATAAATTTAAAGCAAAAAAAATCCCAGTCTCTGGATCTCATGCCAAGAAAAAGAACTGTGGGAAGGCAGAGATGCCAGTTTGTGTTCTCCTAAGCATTCTAGGGATTCAGGGACAAATTTTGCATACTTTATGCATCCAGGTTACTTTATGCATGCAAAACTGAAGGAGAGTTCCACTGGAAAAAAAAATAATTAGGGTACATAACAGAAGATTTACTCAAGCAGAGTTCCTAATGCCTTCAACAAGTATAAAATCCAGAGGTATCTTCAAATATATAGTCACAATCCATTTCTTTAGAAAGTATTTTGTTAACAGTTGCTGTAAGGAGACAATTTGAAGATATTGGAAAATCTAGAATCAAGTTACAAATGGGCTAGGCATAATATAAAGTTCACATTATGGGTCATGAAAGCTTAGAGCTGGTTTAATCCCTGAACCAGTTCTGCTGCTTTTTCTGGAAGTCCACAGTTATTTAGATTCTACAGCATCTAACAAACTAGTGTGACCCTCTATGGGGCTCTAGGCTTTGACTTCTTGAACACAAACCTGAGCTCACAGGATTTTATGACATAATTAACTTTCTGTAGTATCAAATTAGGGACAAACAACTTTCATATCTTCAACAAGAGATGAAACTTTGCCTTCCCTAGAGAAACAGTGATTAGCTTCAGGCCTACACCATTCACTTAGATATTACACGGAAACGTTGTTTCTTAGAGATGACAAAGTTTGATCACAGAAGGGTGAATCAAAGCGAAGTACACAGTTTTGGGGTGGAGTGCTGGTGGGACTCAGATTAGCAGGAGTTTCAAAGATTTGGATACCACAGGGGAACCAAGTAAGTTTAAATATTAGCAGAATGTGTTGATAATCAAGTATAACAATCTGACTTCAAATGTCAGTATGATGAAAGTCTAGAAACAGTACCAGGAGCCTGAAGCACGTCCAGATGTCCTGAAAAGTTTTACCTCATTAACAACAACACTGAAAACCACGGTGAATCCCAACTGATTTATGTCCTTGTTTTTAAGGCATTATTCCATTTATATCACGAAATTAATGCATTCTGCCACATAAATGAAAATAACATTGCCTGTCTGCAAAGAAGAGATGGGGAAGGAGTAGAGGAAGAAAGAAAAAAGGTATCATGGTATATCTAGAGTGTTTATCTCCAGAGCTGAGACAACACAAGTCTGGAGATACACAGAATAACTCTACATTTGTAAAGCAACATCCACTTATCAGTAAATTAGAAAAAAATATAATTAAGATACCAAAAAATGTCACCCCAAGGCATCATTTGTACTTTTGTAAGTTGATATCTGCCTGTGTCCTACAGTAAAACTTGCCTATCAGAGCAGAGGGGTGAGAGCACTCCTTATCAAGTCTGTCAAGGTTATGACAAAATTAATTTGTGATAATATCACAGTGGGGACAAAAGAAACTTCTGCAGCTTTGATGGTTCCCAAGAGATGGAACTCTATTTAGTAAAATGGGAAGATATAATTTCCATTCTGTCTAGCAGCGGACAGTGCTCAGTGATAAACCTGCTTAACAGAGAATAGGGTGCAGCACGCTTTATTCAGACTGATCAGTATTTCCCATAATAAGATGCTTTTTCCAGTTGTTTATAAAATTATACAAAATAAACCAATGAACTAAAGGTACCAAATGCCTGACATGTGCTAATGACTTTTGTTTGAAAATATTTCAGAAAAGCCAAAAACGCCAAGAATCAAAAGAAAAAGAAAAAAATATTACATTAATATTAAAACAACTCCTGCATTTTAGAACAGAAATCAGTCTGAAACCTGGCCAGTCACAGAGGCCATTCTCCCCTGAAATCCAGCAGGCTGTATTGGGCACTCCTGTTCATAATTGTCAATCTTTAGGAATTCAAACCAGAAAACTTCTCCTGAGCTAAGCAACAGTTCTGTTCAGTTTTGCACTCTGCAGACTGGCCCACTTCTGCCGTAGATCTCTTTCAGGACAATCAAAACTTGAAATTGCACAGACACTAGAACATTCTGTATTTGAATGAGGACAAGGGTTCTCAAACCTCCTACCTGTCTGCATTTCTATATTCATATGAACAAAAAAGAAGTATAGAAATAATGAATGCTTATTCAGCAAGCACCTTTTCTTTGTCACGTTACTCTTTCCTTCTCTGAGGAGAAAAAAAGTAAAGCTTAAAAAACCATTTTGAAATGCTACAATACACAATGTCAAATACTGTAGTAACAGCAGCATATCTCAAGATCTGAACTCTGATGTCTGACTTTTAGGCACCCTTGAAAAAACCAAACTGCAAACTCATTCAAAGTATGAAAATTAAGTTACAGTATCAATGTATTTATACAGAAAGTGCCACACTGACACCTTTTAGTTTTCCAGCTGTTGGAGCTCTACTATGGCTGCCATTTTGCAATAATTACTACCTACTACGATTGTGGAAATCAGAGATGAGAATGCTAAACTATTTTTTATATATTTGAATATTAGCTATTAGGTCAGGGGAAACAAGGAGGGAGGACAAGAGGAAAAAGGCAAGATAAAGGTGATGTGTGGTGGTTCAAGCAGGGATTAATGAAGCCCGTGCACTAACTACTATGCAAAATGTAGTTTGTTTGATCTTTACTGAGCTGTCACTCAAGCATGTCCCCAGCAAATATTCTTCTATAAATGTAATTCTGTTATTTCTGCCAGGTACAGGAGGGAGCTGCTGGTGCTGGTGTTAATGACAATTGCCTAATCGTGCTTATTGAAGCAAAGGTACTTAACCTAAAGAGTTAAGTCTTTAGGAAGTCTTCTTTCTGACAATGAGCTACAACAAGCAAAATAAAAGTCCTTGAAAACATAATGCAACTTCATGATAAAATATCCAGATTTTTCAGATCATAGAATCATTTAGATTGGAATAGACCTTCAAGATCATCAAATCCAACCATTAACCCAGCACTACCAAGTCCCCCACTAAATTACGTTCCTAAGTGCCACTTCTACATGCTTTTTAAATTCCTCCAGGGGTATTTAAACTTAACTACTTCCCTGGGTAGCCTGTTCCAATGCCTGACAACCCCTTAGGTGAAGAAATTTTTCTTAATATGCAGTCTACACCTCCCCCCAGTGCAGCTGTAGACTTTTCCCGCTTCTCCTATTGCTTATTACTTGGGAGAATCCAGTAAAAACTTCCACCTTTCTACAAACTCTTTCAGGCAGTTGTAGAGAGCAATGAGGTCTCCCCTGAGCCTCCTTTTCTCCAGGATAAACATCCTTGGCCCCCTCAGATAGTCCTTGTAGGACTTGTGCTCTAGACCCTTTACCAATTTTGTTTCCCTTGCATTTAATTGAATTTTAACATTATTCAATTAGAACAAAGAATGTCAGAATAAAAGAGCACATACAGTTTAGATTGGGAAGTCACTGGGGCCATGGACACTAAATCAATTTTAGTTTCTTCTCTACTGCTTTGGAGATAATTCTTTTTTTTTTTTAATCATAATCACAGATGAAAGTAAGTACTTTTACAAATGTAGCAAATCATTTTAAGAATGTCCTCACTCTGCAACAAAGCAAGTCTGAACCATGTGATAAGAGGCATAATGTAGGACAAATCCTTTGACACTTGCAGTAGCCATCACACACTTAGAACTCTAATCACTCATTCCTCTTCCAGTCACTTGGGTCATTTGGAGAACAGGCCAGAAGCACAGCATTGTTTAAAGCAGGGTTCTCCCTCACCAAAAAAACAGCCAAACAACCTAGTTTTTACACAAAGAAATCTAGGGAAACATGCTTTCACCAGAATTAGCTCTTGCTTGTGAAGAGAAGCATGCTATATCTCACATCTCTCCTGATCAGCTAGTTCAAGTCAAGACTCTTCAAGCTTATTGCACATAATGAAAAAGTACTTGAGGTAGGAAAATTATTAGACCTACAAATCATGGTTAGGGTCCTGTTTAAAATGAATTTAAGACTTAAATTCTTCTGAATGCAGGAAGACGAAGACACAGACACAGACAGAAACTTTGGTCACTTGTTCAGCTGGAACACCCTATTATTCTTCTGCACCAATTCCTCTATCTCCAGCTGTCTCATCTTCTTTACTCTTTGCCTCTTCCTTCGGTTCACAAAACTTTCACTAAAGAAAATGCAACTTAGGGACAGGGAACAGGAAAAGGGAAGGTGGAGTGCTATTTTCTGTGTATTGTTTTGAGGTTCCACTTCAGCTTTCTGGTTGATCCTGAAATGTAACTATTTTATACATTTGCCTCCAATAAGCAGATGGTTGTTACACCCCTTACTTCTAATCTGACCCATAACATTTCTTTCCATGGAAGGCAAATACAAGGAATATGTGAGACTGCTCCATGAAACTAACCACGTCAGTTGGGAAGAACAAAGACCATGGGTTTGAATCTAATGACAAGTGATACAGTTTTCTATTTTCAAGGTGATAGCCATTTCCATTCCCTCCCTAATTTTACTAAAAGGCAATGTTCATGTACTTTATTACTTTTTATTCTGAAAGTTCATTTTTATATATTGTTCTATAAATAGCAAAGATCAATTCTTTCAAAGTCAAATATTTTACTTTTTAACAACCACTACTACTCGTGTGTTCCACTCTTCACCGAAAAAAACAATGATAATAAAGCTCCTTACAGGTAAATTACCTTACAGGTAAGCAGAAGTTTCTTCTGCTCCCATTTATTTTCCTGTAACATGAAATCCCTGCCTGCAAAGCCAAAGCAAGCTGCAGGAAGCTACAGTTTGCATATCTATGGAAAGAAACCAAACAATTGTGCATAGAGGAAGATAATAAAAAGTGGTTTAGACAAGGTAAAAATACATGATCACTTATAAAAGAATTTTTTAATCGATTAAAATATAAAGCAAACAGAATTACATTATTAGATTCATTCTCATCCACGAACAAAATTGCATAGAGCAAGTTGCAACTTGTTGCCCCCAGCTAAGCACAAATACATTCTAAATCTTAAATACACATTGAAACATAATTTCATTTTATATTTAGGTTTGATTAAAGTTACAGTTTCTGTTATGAACAAAGCTTTAACTGGGTCATCTACAGCTTAGGCAAGAGTTTAATCACAGCTTCTCTCTGCTCTTAGAATAAAAAGTAGGATTTTCTGAAATTCATCACTTCTTATGTTCTGACTTTTCTGCTATCTTCACCCTGTTCTGAAGAGAGCTTGCCATTTTACTTGACCTCAACATACCATAACACATGATAAGCATGGAAATTCATATTTCATAAAAGGACAAAATTTCTCCCTCATGATACTACTTAAGAAAGTCTGATTCTTTTCCTTTCCTTTTTCCATCTCTTCCAAGAAAATGTGTGTTTTGGCATTTTGTGAAATGTTATTGAAATCGCAAGTCACCTTTTTTTCTAGTATATGCTCTTAGTGCATAAAAAACAGCTCACAGACATTGAGAATTGTTTTAAAAAACCTGGTTTGATATGGAGTTTCATAACGTTGCATGCTCTGGACTAGGCAAGACTCTTTCTTTTTTAATCAGTTCCCATGTGGGCTGCTGTGTGTAACCACAGGACAAACTTGCCCTACGTTGTTACTCAGACTTGTTATAAGTGCGGAAATGTAATGCAACATTTTTGGGCATTGTGAGGTTTGTACCCTGAAAACTTACTCTAAATTGATTCATGATGAGAAGTGTGTCCAAATAAACAGAAGCCATCTATGTCCATTAACCTAATGGATTACAGAGGAAAAAGAAATCCTTATGTCAGGACAAGAAAGCTAAACAGCACTGAGATTATTCAGGAAAATATTTAGCATTTAGTCTATTTGCTCTGGTGTGCTGTCTTCTGTCTCAAAATGCTGCTCTGCCTTACAGCAATCAAGGATACGTAATTTTCAAAAATCAACAGAAATTGCTGCCTTTGAAGTCAGCCAAATTCAGCTTAAAAGGTTTATAAGAATGCTGATGCAAGTGGTCATTTTGAATGCATGAAGTCTCCTAATTTTCAACTCCCAAAATGTAAGTTTTTTTTAATAAAGAACATTATTTCATTAGTATTCAGTGACTTGTACTGAACTATACATGACTGCAAAGCATATGACTTGAACTACGTAATCTACAAGTGAAAGAGAATTCTGGTTCATAAGCTACCACCAACAAATTTCCACAAGAACTATTACCATCATCTTAATTGCATTTTTATAGCAGGGAATTTTAGAGATCCTTGAGATTTGGAAGATTATTTGATTACATAAAAAGGACACTAGCTGTGCCCAGCTCAAAGGAATATATTCTTCCCAGCAACATACTTTTTGTCCTAATAAGCAGCACTGGACATTTTACCATCTAAAACTCTGCAGTGGTCTCATTTACATAATTACATAATTATTGCAAAGTATGCAAGACTCTCTTGGGAATGTTTTCTTTTTAAAATCAGTTTTAAAAAACATTAGAGATTGCACACACATTAAACTACTTCTTCATAAAAGCATGTCTCACCACGTAAAGGTATTTAGAATGCTAGATCTATGCACCCAGTCAAAAATTACTAGTTACTGTTATGGCCTATTTTGTAATCATTGTTTTTAATTTACTAAGAACTGTAAAATCTCTTTCTTACATTCCTTCCTTCCATCAGCAGTGGAGAAAATCATTGTCTCCTCTAAAGGCAATCTCAACTGACCACCTAGACTCAGAGGCACACCCCTGAATTTCCAAGTTGGACAAGTAAAAACAAATAGGTTTTATGAGACAATGGCCACCTCTTAGTTCCATAGAGCTTCCCACATTCAAGGCACTAAATTTAAGCCTGCATGTCTTTGGTTTCCTGCAGGAACAATAAAAAAACATGCACTATACCATTTATCAAGTTGTCCAAAAGCCTGCCACACATAACACCTGAAATAGGAGAATGTCTCACCGGTAGCACAGCTATTTCCTAAAGTAGCATTTTTATTTTGGAGCCCATTTAGCATGACTTAAAAAAAAAAACCTTTTAATCTGTGTAACAAGTGCGGCAACCTTTGAAATCTTCCTCAAAAGTACCAGAAATATGTACTAGAAGCAAAACCAAAAAGCTCTGAAAAGTGTGTGGGGTTGTTACTATTACTGTATATGGGACTCAAATTTTATAATTGGCTGAACCCAAAGAAGAATAAAAGATGTAGGCAGTATCTTTAAAAGCAGTACTTTGAGGAGACAAAGGGTGAAGAGTGACCCTAAATATTACCACACCATGCTTTAAGGCTCCTTGCCAAACAGAGAAAGTCAAGCTCTACATAAGCAGAACAGTCAAAAGATTCAGTAATTTACAAGCTTTTAGGAAATTTTTAGTTCTGAGATTTTTTGGTCACAATGTAAAACCTGGCATGTCAGACCAGAAGCTTCTTTAATATTAAGGTAAACTAACTTTTAGGATGGCTCCTGCTTCGACCTTGGTTGAGCTTCTAGCCCAGCTGCTATTCTGTCACTGGCAATATGGCCTTAGCATTGAAATCTTATCCTTTTCCATGCTTCCCTTTTGCCCCTACAAGGAAAAAAGAGAAATAATGTCTACAGTAACAATGTAGACATTAATTTACAAAACAAAAACAAATCCCACTTACTAGGCTTGGGGGAAGAAAAAAACCAAAAAAAAACCCACCAAAAAAACCCCAAATATCTGTAATTCTGCTGAGGGTAGTACCAGTCCTAGGTGCAATCTCAGCATGCATCTTCAACCATATATTGAGGACTTTTTCCAAGATTTAATGATGGTGATAACGAATTTTGAAAGTACTACCTATAAGCAAGCCAGTAAATCCAGAGATAGTTAAAAGCAGGCAGAGAAGGCAGATGCCAAAAGGCAAGAGTTTTTGAAGTCTGCAAGTTTACAGAAACAATTATTTGCATGCTGCATTTAGGCCTGAGCCTCTGTTTTCATACAATAAAAACTACTCCTTCAACTACATAGTCTAGAGAAAGTCTGTTCAAGACCAATGATCCACTGCCAAGACCTGAGGACACAGGATGTGACCTCTTTGGTATGGCATTACCCTACATCATCTGTTCTTTCATTCCCAGCCAAAACCAGGTATCAAAACTTCCACCAAATGCAGCACACCCTGCCAAGACTCTCACAGATTTGCCCTTTTCATTTTAGGTATACTATAATGACAGATTGCACAGGGAAGCAGTTTGGAATATCTCTCTTACACATAACAAACAAAAGGGGGTATAATTAGAGACTCATCAAGACTTTTGACTTTTGCAAGTAGGCATCTGTATTTGCCATGTAATCCTGTCATCTGAGTATTTTGATAAAGCGTCATACTATATTTACTTCATTCAGCAATTTATTACCTTATAAGTAAGTGCTTGTGAATTGAAATATATTAAGATATTTTCTCTTCTGTAAAGGCATGTCAACTTTTTAGGTTGCCTCATTACTTTTACATAACAAAGAGTTTCTTAGACTCTAACAGTTTGTATAGGAGTTTAACAAATTTCAGATACTCCTTAATTAAGTAAGGGTATGACTTGCTTTATTCCAGACTTAATAGATACTATTGAAACTCTGAGCTTGCTGTGTCATTTTATGGCATAACAAGTCATCATACAAGGAAAATTCTTCATGGCAATCAAAGTCCTGAAATGTTTTAAGGTACATATTTGCTCCTCTCACTTTGGGGAAGTAGCTTGTACATATTGGTAGGAAAAAAATAGCTTATGAATGCATTTATTTTTCACTCACATTTTCCATTTAGCCTCATGGATAGACTGCTGTTTGTTTCAAATGATTTCACAGGCAAATGCATTTTTAAAATTCAAATCCTGCTTCAAAGTCTCCAATTAAAACTGCACGTACTCCATTTGTATTTTAATAGTTCTCTGTTTTACATACTATAACACAGATCTAAGGATGCAATTAGTGGTTTTTCTGAGAGCATAAATTTGCGTAATGCTTGGTTTTGAGTATGACAAGGTCAAGTAATATTGTTTTGTTAGATTAAACATTCATAACTAGCTACTGACAGTGTGCATGCAGTGTTGTCACTGGTCACATTTATTTCCAGAAGCATATAAAACACACCTTAATCCCATTCTTAAAAGTATAGTGAAAGAGAGAAAGAGAGAGATAAAGGAAGGGAGGAAGGGAGGAAGGGAGAAAGAGAGAGAGAGAGAGAAAGAGAGANAGAAAGAAAGAAAGAAAGAAAGAAAGAAAGAAAGAAAGAAAGAAAGAAAGAAAGAAAGAAAGAAAGAAAGAAAGAAAGAAAGAAAGAAAGAAAGAAAGAAAGAAAGAAAGAAAGAAAGAAAGAAAGAAAGAAAGAAAGAAAGAAAGAAAGAAAGAAAGAAAGAAAGAAAGAAAGAAAGAAAGAAAGAAAGAAAGAAAGAAAGAAAGAAAGAAAGAAAGAAAGAAAGAAAGAAAGAAAGAAAGAAAGAAAGAAAGAAAGAAAGAAAGAAAGAAAGAAAGAAAGAAAGAAAGAAAGAAAGAAAGAAAGAAAGAAAGAAAGAAAGAAAGAAAGAAAGAAAGAAAGAAAGAAAGAAAGAAAGAAAGAAAGAAAGAAAGAAAGAAAGAAAGAAAGAAAGAAAGAAAGAAAGAAAGAAAGAAAGAAAGAAAGAAAGAAAGAAAGAAAGAAAGAAAGAAAGAAAGAAAGAAAGAAAGAAAGAAAGAAAGAAAGAAAGAAAGAAAGAAAGAAAGAAAGAAAGAAAGAAAGAAAGAAAGAAAGAAAGAAAGAAAGAAAGAAAGAAAGAAAATAGTTAAATAAATAAATAAATCTTTCTGGAAGCAAGCATGCCTGAACCCTCTCCTAGGAAACTTAGTCTATCCCATGCAATTTCCCCAAACTGTTTGAATTAGGTGATTTTTATTTTCCAGAATACAACAAAACCAGGAGATATTTGTCATATGTACTTTGAGTTTCCATTTTAAGTCAAAATTCATTTCAAATCATCCCAATGTAATATCTGTAATTAAACTACAAAAGAAAATCAGTTGGCATTTAAAGTTGATTTTTATTCCAAGATTTGTGAAATAGCTAAAATTTTCTTTTGTTCAAAATAAGGACTGATTAAGGGACAAATAAAACGGATAGATGTGACCTACATTCATTTGCTCTAGACGTATATGTCACAGCAAAAAATAACAGAACATTTACTTCTTCATTGAAGAGTATAACCTTTATTTTCATTTTGTACATCCGTACAAAAAGGTCCTATAAACCACTTAAACCAGGGAAAAACCAGATACTTATCTGTTGTTAACTCATGTTTTACTGCAATAAAAGGCATTATTTGCTTTAGTCAGGATAACAGGGGCTTTGAAGCCGCTAGGGGAGAAGGTAGATTGATACCTTAATCAGCTGCTAAGGGAAGCTGATTTTCTCCATAGCTCAGCACCACTACACTATAGACACTTCTTGGCCAGTTCTGCATGGTCCCTCAACTTCTGGACTCAGACATGGAGTTTCTATAGCGACTACAGGAACAGAGAATTACTTACTGATTAACAACCTGTCCCATCTGAGTAACAATGCTGCCTCAGAAAGGGAAAAGCTTCTGGAATGCACGGGGAATGCACTAAGATAGTTCATCTTTCTTTCCCGTTCCACTATAGACATCAGCAAATTAATTCAATGTATGTACCTGCCATATATACCATATGACATATGCATTGCCTCATATCCGCAGAACAAAGAAAGATGCCCAGCTTCACAGATAACGTTGCAGGTTAAATTGATTACTGATTGAAGACCTCAGAAAGTGAACAATATTAAACACAAGGTGAATTAATGTTAAGTGTTAGGGATGACACAAACTTTTTAACCAGTAGATCTTCAAATCCATAATTTCATTTTGTCATAACTTTCAGTGCTGTTGTACAAATTTAATTCTCATAGAGTCAAAATTCACTACTACTACTCAGGAAAAAGCTACAATCTCACAAAATTTAAGAAGGAAGAGGAAGACAAGCCCAGCCCCTTCAGCTACTCATATTCTCTTTAGTCTATATATAAAACCACTCCTGCAAACCAAATGAGCGTGGCAATGCTTGGGCTTCACCTTTGAAAGCAGGTGTCAGGGCACAAGGTTAGAAGTCCTACAATACTTTCAAAAGCAATGTCAGAATGTTTCAAAAAGTGGTATAGTGGTATAGTCTTCATTCAGAAAAAAAAATCAAAAAGCTGTTTTTCCAAAGAGCTCAGCCTTATTTTGTAAGCAAAATCATAAAATGGCATTGCACTTAATCATTGGATCATACTGAGGTTTTGTTCCTACACAATAGCAAATTACATTCTGCAAGAATTAAAAAAATTAGCCAAGACCCTATACTAGATAGCTCGGGCCTTTCTTTCTCTTTTATTATATTGCTAACCATGCCTGTCATAACAGATCTTCTGGTTTCTAGCAAAGAGATGCATAATGAATTGCTTTGTGGGTGGGCTACAAAAATGCTGACAAACTTGACCATTTTAAATTACTTTTCTGTAAATCTCCTGACTGGAGTGCTCTGCATGTAAATTCCAGACGCAGCAGCAGTTGCTGCCATAGCAACAGAGTTATTTAGGAAATAATTTAAAGTAAGTACCACATCATATTCAGCCTCTCATGAAAGAGATCAGACTTGGCAGGAGGATGGGAAGTGGAAGGAGAGATATGAGGTCTATGGCTTTTGACTGACAAATGAGTTTGTATGTTTCCCATGTTTACCAATGCATAGGAAATGTTATAAATCAATGCTTACCTTTGCATAGTGCTTCAACACTTTTGTTGTATTTTTTACCATAAAATCAACCAACACTCATGAACAACTTCGCTACATGAGGCTGCAACTACATGAGGTTCTTGCCAGCCCATCTCTCCAGCCTGCCAAGGTCCCTCTGGATGGCAGCACAACCCTCTGGTGTATCAGCCACTCCTACTTTTGTGTTATCAGCAAATTTGCTGAGGAGGTACTCTGTCCCATCATTCAGATCACTAATGAGGATGTTAAACTCAGGACTCTGTAAAAATCCCCCTGGCACACCACCAGTTCCTGGCCTCCAACTACGATCAACACCCTCCTGTTGTGTTATTCATAGAAACAGATAATATCTCTATGAAGCACAAATCATGTGACTCACCACTGAATGCAGAACAGACACACAAAGATTTCTACCTTTACCATCTTCAAAGACGAAACATTTATACTTGAAGTCGAGACCAAAATAAGTATTCTAATCATCATTAGAGAAGAGAGGAAAACTTCTTGGGGTTTTTCAAAGACAAAACTTTTGTGTGAAGTGAGCACTTTTTCACTAGCTGCAAGCCCCACTGAGGTCAAGGAGGCTGTATAGGTTGGAATGAAATCCCATCAGAAGAGTCTGGCTCAATCTCTCTAGATTCTACAGCTGGCTTCCAGCATAAAGCTTTTATTTTTTTCCCTCACACATAACATATAGCCTCATTCATGGAATTCTCACTGGAAATGAGAATTACAGAAAGGCTGAGAAATGTGTTATTATAAGTACAAATACTTCAACAGTGAACACCAAGTAAATTTAACAGATTCTCACAAGCAATGTCAGTGACAGAATACCATAATTCTGAATTCTTCCTTATTTCCTACACTGATAGGAACTGAATTTCCATATGCATGCCCCCATTGCTTTTATTCCATCCCCTATACTTCACGTAGATAAATGAGTAACAGAACTTGTTCCTAGACATGATTATGGCAGCTACATCCACGCAAGTCAATAGGGACTCATTTGCCTGCTCACCATCATGTTTTCTGTAAAAGATATTCTGCCTTTCTCTCGAGGCATAATTGTTTGCAATAATAATAAGTGTTCTTCTCCAACCTATTATTACATCACTCAGCCTTTTATAGATACTTTTAAAAGTAATATTTGTGTATGTACACACGATTCCAAAACCAGCCATATCAGTGTTTGCTCACCTGCTGTAGCACTAGTGTAAACCTACACTATTGAAAAATATCCTATTGTCCAGCATAGTCTTGACAATACTCTCCTGGGTTAGCTGGAAATGCAATGAAAGAGTCAGCCACAGGTCTCACCTTTCCATCTTAACAACCCACTACAAGTAATGAACTGTGTAAACTCATTCTTAAAAACACTGTGCAAGCAAGAATTTTGCTTTCATGGCAAAATTCTATTATTTTACATACTGCAGACTATTCTATATCAGCTCTGTCGTACACTGAAGGATGTTCTGAAAGGATGCATGCATCATACACCTCCTTCTGTTTGCTCATCAATCTTTGTAAAAGATTTGTATTCTCAACTTGTAAAAAGTTGAGGTCATAACAGAGGAATTGCTACACATTAGAAGGTTCCGTGGGAAATATAAATGTCATAGTGTGCAATATGTATTCTCTGCCTTGCAGATAGAGGTGTTGTAATATCATGCAATATCACAAAGACCAGTTTATCATAATCCTGTCCCTGTCTGTGCCTGAATGATACAACTCTCACACAGACTTTATTCTAAATGGTATTTATGCTGAAAACTACACTGCAGTGCTTTTGAGGATGTATCATTAGATGCTACTTCACTAGTAGCTCAAAGTAAACATATTGGAAATTTCTTGTACTGTTGAGTATCTGAGAGAGGAACTGGATACCTCCAACCCTTGTTTTCCATCTTGATTAAATTCTCCAAAGATTCACTGTTTCTAAAAGAAGCATTGCCAATAGTCACCAACCTTATTAAAACATGTGTTGGGGATAAGTTAACTTCTCCTGTTGGTCTAAAAGAATTTACTACAAATCCCTGTCCTCATCTAAAAGGAAAAAAACAAACAAACAAAACAAGCCTATTGTCCAACCAATTAATTGCATTTCTATTCAAAAGAATAGTCTCCAAGTAATGCAGTAAAAATTTGCTGTTATATACTAGTATCAAAGATGAAGGAGAATTTTTACTTCACATCGTGAGGCATTGTTGCCTTCTGAGTCACAGAACTAACTTAGTTTACAGTTTTAGTAACAAAATTATTTGATTGACCAAGGTTTTAGTAACAGAACTATTTCATTCACTACAGAGTGCAATACAGACTGTGTCCATCTTTATTGCTTACTACGGCTTTACAGTATTTCTTCCCTGTCTGCACCATTACAAGCTACAAAGACAAGGGAGTTAATTTACCTTGTTACTAGACCAGAACACTATGTTTTATTGTTATTTCACACTGACATTTCCCAGTATTTTCTTTTTTTCCACTACAGAAGGTAAGTTGTCTTTGGCATTCTAGCTTTGTTAGGTTTAGAATATGCAAGTAGAGGAGGCAAAAAGAAGGAAAATACTTTACACAAATCAACAGATGTTTCAAATGAATTTGCTTCAGTCACATTTGTTACCTTCTCTGTATTGAGATGTCTTTAGAAAGTAATTTAATTTTGCTGTCAATAAATAAACGTAGAAGTTTCTGCTCAAGTTCCATCAATTGCAGTTTCATCCACATTGCATTCTTATTCTCTAGATATGACACATAAATTCAAATATCACATAATTTAAGAGTACAGAACATGTTTAGTGATAACATCAACTCTAATAAAGAGGCTACTTATTCACTATGATTTCTTTCTACAGTTCATATTCCTTTAAAAATTTCTGCTTTTGGTTAGAACTTCCATTACAATTCTGATTCAACACTGAATATCAGTAGTTTCTCTCTTCTGTGAACACCAATTTTTCATATGAACATCTAGAAAATAACTAGAATTAGGAGATAAGGTTTAATAATTACAGATCAAATTTCCACTTGATCTGTTGAAAGGCGCTGTAAACAAACCTTAACTAAAGCATCACAGTTTAGTGTTTCTAGGTTAATCCATGGGCAAAATAGGAACACTTCCAACAATGCATTATCACACGTCATTCCTGAATGGCTTGCCAGTATGAACGGGACAAATAGAATTGATGAGAAAAGAAACAA
>VWZT01005011.1:5122-22035 GCA_013397055.1 Pachycephala philippinensis
GAACGAGCCCTGGGGAATGGCCTCTCTCCCTGGAACCAGCCCTGTCCTCAGCATTCAGCATCCCACTGAACCTTCTCCCAAAAGCCAAGGCTGCATTTCCCTGTCACTGGTCTCCTGCCTGACTTCTAACAAACTCTTTTGTTCCGTGCCAAATGCTGTGACCTTCCACGGAACCCAAGACAGCCAGGAACGAACCGATGCAAAAATTGCCAAGCATTCCACAAAACCAAGGCTACTCCAGCAACGAGAACCTAAGGAAAAAAGTTTCTGTAACGCTGCATTATTTAACTTGTTTCAAAATCACCACGGTGTACAGAACTAAAACAGAATCTACTCTAACCCCACCTGCCCTAGGCTAAATTAAAAACAAGTTGTGAGGAGCTGCACGAAGGGCTCCTGAAGTGACCTAAAGAACCAGCAGTTCCCAGAAGCGAGCCCCCAGGGAGGGAGGCTCTGCCAGGAATGTGATCCCAGGAAAAGCTGGCAGTTACCTGTGGGTGAGTGCTGATGAGGCAGCACTCACAAGGAATATTCCCTTTAGTGACCTGAAAATGGCAGTGGAGAGAAGGCAGCAAAAGCTGCTCCTCTCCCACCTCCTCTCCCTTTTCCATGAGCTCTCCCAGCTGCCTCCTGAGGTTATCATTAATCCTACGTGGACTCGGATTTTTTTCCTTAAGAAGCCAAAGCAATCCTGTTCCTGCGGGATTTTACCTGATGGAAACCATCCCATGCAGGCTGCACTTCCACAGGAACTCAGCATTCCCAAAGGAAAACCTGGATCTCAGCCAGCTGTGGCAGAGCAATCTTGGGAAGCTTCTCGGAGAGGAGCAGGAGCCCAAAAATAGCATTTTTTTGGGTCTGACCCTCTGCCCAAAGTGATAAAAGTTCACAAAGAATTAAGTGCACAAATTTTCGCTTTTCAACAGCTAAACTTGGCTTTTCTCCACAGGGGGATAAGGGGGAAGGGAAGCAATTAAATTGCAAGTTTTTTAGTGCTCATTTGTGAATTTTCAATTCGAATCCCAGCCTGCAAATGTGGCTCTCTCCAAAGTCCACGTTTTTGGTAGGCATAAAATCGGCCAACCCAAACCAACCAAAGTGCTGCTATTTGTACATAGCCATAGAAATCTCCCAGAGCAGGCTCCTCCAAACATGCAAACCAAAAAAAAAAAAAAATTCCAGATGCCTGCTCTTCACGATCATCTGCAGCTTCCGCTTCTGCGTTTCAAAAAATAAAAATAAAATTTGAAAACAAAAAAAAAAAGGTCAATATTGCACATTTTAAGAGCTGCTGGCACAGGAATTTCCTCCTGCATCTGCTGATGTCTAAATGTGAAGCATTTTTGCCTCTGCCAGGACCCAGCAGGGAGACAGGTCACTCCATGAGCTCGCTCCCTGCTTCTCCACCTGAAAAAGGAATATTTTTTTTTCTCCCACTTCTCCCCCTGGGCAGGTGAACAATGCCCAAAAAAGCGACTCTGTTCCACCCACCTGTCCCAGGTGTCACGTCAGGAACACACACAAAAGTGGTTTTTCTGTATCTCAGTGTCAGGTATAGAAAGGTAAAACATCGCTGCAGGGAAAGAAAAGTCTTGGGTGTTGTGGCTTTAAAGGGAATTCCAAGCCTGCAGAAGTGGCAAAAAGGAAAAAAACTCTGGAAAAGCTCGAGTTCACCACTTCTCCATGGAATAGGTGCAGTATTTACAGCAAACACTGTCAGCTCCTCGTGCTGGAGAGGGAAAAATCTTCCTCTGCTCACGGCAGCTCAGAGGATGCTGAAGGAAAGAGATGTCTCCATCTGGTTTCTGGGAATATTTTATGGAGAAGATCCTCTGAGACCCCAAACTCAAACCCAGAAGTTGCTGCCTGACATCAGATGCCCAAATCAGAGGGATCCACAGCCCAACACAGCCAGACTGAGAGGCTGAGAGAGGAGAATCCCTCACTCCTTTCACCCCTCAGCTCTCTTAAAAGGCCTCCTGAGGTGTAAAAATCCACCTACAAATTCCCTCTCACCTGCAATGGCTCTGGAAATCGATCCTGCANAAGCCCCGGCTGCTTTTGTTGCTGCACAAGTGCTGGTGCCCCCCGGGGTGGGGCTGGGAGCTCACACCCCTCTCCCAAACATTTCCTGGAATGCCAGCTTCCATCAGGATTCAGGGTTCTCCTTGCCAAGCACGGGAAGCAGAAGAACAGAGGGTTTTGTTTTGTTTTTTTCCAAGAGTCACAGAGAAAAGCCTCCTCCGGTGCTGTTTGCTGCAGTCAGTGCACACTCAGTTTGCTGCAACACCACCCCAAAATTCCTTTTGGNAGGCTGATGCCCTGTGGAACCCCTCAGCCTGATTTGGGCTCAGTGCTCCCTCCAAATAAAAAAAAGCAACAGCTCCACTGCAAAATTTGGGATAAGAGCTGGCAAAAGAGGAGCTTCTCCACGTGGGGAAAAGCAGGAAGCTTTCCCAGAGCTGCAGGGAAAGAGGAGCAACATTTACTCTGGGATGTTGCTGTTCTCACCCCGCTGGGGTCTGGGATTCCAGGTCAGGCAGCAACCTCCCCCCAAAACTGCAGGGAAAATTCCCCCAAAACTGCAGGGAAAATTCCCCCAAAACTGCAAGAAAAATCCCCCCAGAAATGCAGGGAAAATCCCCCCAGAAATGCAGGGAAAATCCCCCCAGAAATGCAGGGAAAATCCCCCCGGAAATGCAGGGAAAATCCCCCCATCCTGCTCATCCAGCAGGGAGGTCCCAGGCTCTGGAACAGGTCTCTGGCACAAGAAATGTTTGGACTCCAGCATTCAAACTCTGTGAGAAGCCAAAGGAGCTCATCCCACCGCTCACGGAAAGGGAAGGAGGGCAGGGAAGCACCCAAAATCCAGCCCCACCTCTTCTCCCAGGAGCTGTTGGGCCACGCCACCTCTCCACAAAATTGTCCTGGACACAAACTCGGAATAAATCCTTGAAAAAAATTTCTCCCTGCAAAAAAAACCCCCAAAAAAGACAACACCAGCAGAAAAGCCCCGGCTGCTTTTGTTGCTGCACAAGTGCTGGTGCCCCCCGGGGTGGGGCTGGGAGCTCACACCCCTCTCCCAAACATTTCCTGGAATGCCAGCTTCCATCAGGATTCAGGGTTCTCCTTGCCAAGCACGGGAAGCAGAAGAACAGAGGGTTTTGTTTTGTTTTTTTCCAAGAGTCACAGAGAAAAGCCTCCTCCGGTGCTGTTTGCTGCAGTCAGTGCACACTCAGTTTGCTGCAACACCACCCCAAAATTCCTTTTGGACACGGGGGAAAATCTTCCAAAGTGAGGAGGAGAAGAGACTGGAGCTGCAGCTCCTATTAAGGCGTTTGCATATACATTCCCAACCTGGGTTCTTCCAGAAAAAAGGGGGGAATTTTTGCAAAAAAAAAGGCATTTTCCATTCGGGAATGGCAACAACTACGATCGTTGAAGAAGAATCTCTGTGGAATTACAAACTGCTCGTTTTATAAAAGGTGGTTCAACACAAGTGTCCTGTCTTTGCCTCGCTTGCCACTGTGTCCTTTTCCAGGAATTCCATGTGCTATGTCTTCTGGAGGTCGGGGGAAAAGGGGCCAGGGGTGGAGGGTCCATCCAGTCCAGACAGGGTAAATGGGCCGTGACTGTTCAGCACTGATGGAAACTGAGAGAAAAACAACAATCATCAGGCAAAAAAACCACTTTAATTCACTGTTCCTCGTTATCTGTGCACAAAGGAGGGAAAAAAACACCAAAACCAACAACAAAACGAAGCAAAACCACCCCAGACTTCAAAGAATCTTCTTGGCTTCTCACTTTTAATTTATTTTTTTAATGCCAAGCAGTGTCACAGTGACACCTGAGCTGAGCATTGCCCCATATCCTCATTAAAATGTGATTTTAATCCAGGTTGTGGGGAAAACAGGGTCTAAATTATCCCTCGGTTAATTATCAGCTCTTTCCAGGGTAAAATACCCAGTGTGATTTCAGCCCTCCTTGTTTATTCCCCATCCTCATGGTGCAGATGAGGAATTTCCTTCATCTCCATGGAGATGACATATCCCGACCCAGAAGATTTAATTAAACTCTTTCATTTCAATGAAATTAAAGAAAAATTAATTCAATTGGTTAAATTCTACCCCTTTGCCTCAGCAAACCCGGGCAGCAGATGTGGTAATTCCAGTGCCAGAGTGGAAGGTGAGGGAAAAACATGAAAATTACAACTAAAGGAGGGTTTTTTTTTTAAATATAGGGGATTTTTGTCCAATATAGTAAAAAAAACCTGGTTTTGGACAATTTCAGGGATGGGGCAGCCACAGCTTCTCTGGGCACCCTGTGCTAGGGCCTCCCCACCCTCACAGGGGTGAATTTTATGGATTTCTTCCATAAAAATCATCAAAAACTGTGCCACACATCATCACAGAGATCAAACACACACTATTCCTCCTCACTAGTTGTGAGATTAATTAATATTTTTCTAGTTGTGAGATCAATTAATATTTTTCAGCAGGAACGATCAGAACAATCAAGAGGGTGGAAAAATTCAAAATTCAGGAAAAACCCAACCAAAAAAAAGTTGCAGGGAGGAGATTTTTACAGGAAGAACAGCCCTAAAAAAGAAAAATAATCTCTCCACCAGCAATCTGCTGCTGCAGTTAATTTAATTAATTAATTCCTGAAACACCAACATTTCCGATAGCCTGAAATAAAACCGGGCAAACGCTAAAATTAACGCTCTCAAAATCTACTACGGGGGGTAGAAAATGACAACTCCTATTTAACCCCACAGCAGATTTTTGGGATAAACTGATCCCTGCAGGTCTGATAAGGAAATTCCGGGAGAAATCCCGCTGGGACTCACCTGGAAGAGGGTGTTAGCACCTTGTAACCTGGCAGGGCTGAGAGGAGCCACCGGGCTCAGGGTGCTCCAGAAGTGGATGCTGGAGAGCAGAGGGCTGGGAGTCAGCAGGATGGGGGTCTGAAAATACAGCAAAAAGCAGCTGTCAGAGCCTTCCCCACGGAATTCCAGCCTTTCCCGTGGAATTCCAATCTTTCCCCGTGGAATTCCAGCCTTTCCCACGGAATTCCAGCCTTTCCCGTGGAATTCCAATCTTTCCCCGTGGAATTCCAGCCTTTCCTCATGGAATTCCAGCCTTTCCCATGGAAATCCAGCATTCCCCGTGGAAATCCAGCATTCCCCACGGAATTCCAGCCTTTCCCGTGGAATTCCAGCCTTCCCCACGGAATTCCAGCCTTCCCCATAGAATTCCAGCCTTCCCCATAGAATTCCAGTCTTTCCCGTGGAATTCCAGCCTTCCCCATAGAATTCCAGCCTTTCCCATGGAATTCCAGTCTTTCCTGTGGAATTCCAGCCTTCCCCACAGAATTCCAGCCTTTCCCATGGAATTCCTGCCTTTCCCGTGGAATTCCAGCCTTCCCCGTGGAATTCCTGCCTTCCCCGTGGAATTCCTGCCTTTCCCACGGAATTCCAGCCTTCCCCGTGGAATTCCAGCCTTTCCCCATGGAATTCCAGCCTTCCTCATGGAATTCCAGCCACAACACCCTAAAGCTGCCACGGATTTCAGGAATTCCCATCCCTTCCTTCCTCCTGCTCCTCCTCCTCCCTGCCAACCCCATCCGGCTCTCCCTCCCTCCCCTCTTTTCCCAAATCCTGCTAGAACCCACAGCAGGGCAGCTCCTCCTCCAATCCAGCACCTGGAAAAATGGGATTATGGATCAAAAAATTTAAATTATGGATTTAAAAAAGGAAAATCAGCGGGCACACGCCTGGCTCCTGCTGCCATCGACAATGCCAGCAACAACAAAAGGAATTTCCATCGGAATATTCCAGCTTCACCGGCCAAGCGCTTCCCAGGGTGCCAAAAGAACAACTCCACTCGGATTTTGGGGTTTTTTTTTTCCCCCATCTTCAGCCATTTCAGTTTTCAAGCAGCAGCTTCCCCACGGTTTCGCTCTAATTCCCATTTATTGCAGGGGAGAGATTACACAGATAGGGAATGATTTAACAGCCCTGCTGGATTCGGTTCTCTTCCAAGTTTTCCATGAGACATGAAAGCTTTCCTTTCCCACACAAAGATAACAACCAAATTAAGCAGCTGCTCTTATTGCTGCTCGCTCACAAGACTTTGGCTTTAGCTAAATGCTGCTAACTGAGTAAAAAAAGCTGCTGAACAGACACCTCTGTGGGTCGCTATTTTTGAAGGGTTTTTCAGGCCCAGCTGAAGGATTTAGGGTTTCTGGAATAATTCTGGAATAATTCAGTATCCCCCTGGCAGTTTACAAAGCTCCTGCTGGGGCTGGTTTGGGTTCTGCCTCCACATGCCAGCCCTGTGTGCATGGCTGAAACAGCACCCGGGCACACTTTGGGGTGAATTAACACCAACTCTGAATCAAACTCGTGTTTGATTTAAAAAAGAACAACCAGGGAGTGACATCAAATCAAAAAGTGACCAGGGAGTGAAATCAAAGTGACCAGGGAGTTTCAAATCTCCGCACACAATCGAGTGTTCGTTTTCCACTTGCTCTTTTCAAGCATAACATCGTCACTATTGTTAGTTTAAAAAAAAAATAAAAATAAAAAAGAAAGCGGGAAGGGAATTTGGTTACCTGAGAGAAAAGTGCTGGAGTAAGAGAAGCAGTCGGGAGGGAAGGACTCAGGATGCCCAGAGGACTCGGATCGCTGCCTGTGATGACCAGAGTGGGAGCCAACTCCAACCCTTTGGGTTTTTTAGATCTGGAGAGGTGATTGGCAAACTCCTTCTCCAGCACGGCCGAATCCTGCTGCTCTTTGGGCTCCGGGGATTGGTGCTGGAGGCTCTGGGCCTGCTCCAGCTGCTGGGAAGCCACGGATTCGATGTCCGTGTCAATGTCCAGGTCGGGGTTGGAGCTCAGCGGCGGTGAGGGCGGCGTGGAGGGCACCTGCAGCGTGGGAGACACCGAGGACATGGGCGGGGTCGGGGTGAAGCTGGTGTTTAAGTTTGGCAAAGGAACTGGAGGAGCTTCGGGGACGCTCAGCTTGGGCAGCACGAGGGTCTCCAGGGTCTGCAGGGTCTCCTCGGAGCCCAGGGGGAGCGAGGAGGACACGCTGGGGGTGACAGAAGCCGTGGAGGTGACGGCCACTGCCGAGGTGGTGGAGACCAGGGGGGCAGAGGGAGGCTTTTTGGAGGGCATGGTGACAAATTTGATGACAGAAGGGGTGGGGTCCTGAGGTTTCTTCTCCGCCAGCTTCTCGGCCGGGTTCTCGATCTTGATGGACCTGAAGAGCTTGACGCTGGAGGAGTTGAGGGAGTTGAGGGTGAAGGAGGAGTACAGGCCTGAGTGGATGTAGTCGTTGCGGCTGGAGGATTTAGAACAGGACTGGGATTTCTCCTTGCTGCAGTTTTCCACGTCCTTGGGAGCGCTGGGGACCTCCCCAAAGCCGGGCATTTCGGGGTCTCCCTCGATGCGGCCCACCACGAGCGGGTCCATGCTCAGGATCTCCGGGTACGACACGAATTTGTACACGAACTTCTTGCCGTTCACCTTCTTAATGATATTCTGAGGGGAAGGAGACAAAAGTATATTTAGACCTTCTTCGGATTAATTTTCTTCCTACAAACACTGCCTAAAATAGGCAGAGGAATTAAAGTCTGTAATCTTTCAGCAAAAAAAAAAAAAAGTTTCTTTTTTTCCTCCTGTTTTAAAAACACCCTGAGTGTTCCAGTTCTGCTCCCAGAGCTGGCAGACAAAACACTGCAACAGGTGAGCTCAACCTGACATTAAACATACCAAAACCAGCCTAAAAACTGCCAAGAAATCCTGTTTCACATCTTAAATTAAATAAAAAATATCCATTATTCCCATCAAGGATCACTGAGCTGGGTGCACTGAGGGCAATTTAACGGCAGAACTTGCTAAAGGGTTTCTCCAGGACTGCAGAATTGAGAGCTCGCACTTCAAATCAAACCACCTTTCTCCTTAATAAGATGATAATAAAGGAAAATAAGCAGCTGAGCTAGTCAGCAGAAGGCAGGCTAATCAGCCATTTCAATACCACAGAACAGCATCTGTCAAACTTGTTTTGCTCTTCAGTGAAATGCCACACACACTTTGGACTCGAGATTATCCTTATTTATCATTCTGTGATTGTTGCTGAGCTCTCTCAGCACACCAGGGCAGATCTGTGCCACCCCGTGATGAACACCAGCAACTCCCCACCTGCTGGGGCTCCTCAGGAGCTGGGAGTGATTTTTGTCTGCTCCACTCACACAAGAGCACTCACAGGATAAAGGGAAACAAAGGTGAGACTCGAAGATGTTGGGTGAACAAAAGCTTCTTACTCTGCTGGGCTGAAAACAGTGGCCAAACTAAAGGTGAGATTCTGAGTACAGAGAGCAAATAAAGATACTTTGGGCTGAAAACAGTGGCCAAACTAAAGGTGAAATTGTGAATGCACAGAGGAAATAAAGAGACTTTGGGCTGAAAACTGTTTATTTTGAAGCCCCTTCGTAGAGAAAGCTGTAAAAAGATCTTCAAGTGGTGCAACAGTCACCTGGTCCATCATCATCCTCTCCTAATGTTGCTTTAAGTGGAGTGCTGACCATTTTAACCCTTGCAAGAGTGTGTATTTTTGGAAAGGGGATTAGGATCCAGAGGCAGATTTGTATCAGCAAAGCCACCGAGACAACACTTTGCACAAAGCCACCAGAACCTCCCAAAACAACCAGCGAGGAGGAAACGGCGCCCCGAAAAACGAAATTAAAAACCAAAACAACACCTTTAAACAAAGCAGTACAACTTCCTTCAGCCTGGAGTGTCACCCCTCCCCGGGAGGAGGGAATGCAGGAGCAAACAAAGCTCCTTAGGCTGCTAAGAGGGATGAGGATTGGAGCAGGATTTCCACCCTACCTTCACGCAGCAGTAGGATTGGAGCAGGATTTCCACCCTACCTTCACTTAGGAGTAGGATTGGAGCAGGATTTCCACCCTACCTTCATTGGAGCAGGATTTCCACCCTACCTTCACTTAGGAGTAGGATTGGAGCAGGATTTGGAGCAGGATTTCCACCCTACCTTCACTTAGGAGTAGGATTGGAACAGGATTTCCACCCTACCTTCACTTAGGAGTAGAATTGGACAGGATTTCCACCCTATCTTCACTTAGGACTAGGATTGGAGCAGGATTTCCACCCTGTCTTCACTTAGGAGTAGAACTGGACAGGATTTCCACCCTACCTTCACTCAGCAGTAGGACTGGAGCAGGATTTGGAGCAGGATTTCCACCCTACCTTCACGTAGTAGTAGCGCAGCGCCCGGCTGAGTTTATCATAGTTCATGCTGGGCTTGTTCTTGCGGATCCCCCAGAGCCTGGCCACCTCCTCTGCCTGCAGCAGCTTGAACTCGCCGTCGTTGGAGGTCCAGCAGATGATATTCTTGTTCTGGGGCTCTTGGAGCAGCTGGAGGAGGAACTGCCACAGGGTGATGGCACTGTCCATAGCAGAGAGCTGCAATTCACAAAGGAAGGTTAAAGCCTGGAGCATTTCCCTCCTCCTCTCCCTACAAGGGGGGGAAAAAACGGAGCAGGGATTGTTATTTCCAAAGCCAGCAAGAGTAAAAAATTATTAGTCACCAGTCGTGAAAGATGTTCCCTGCAGAACTGAGGGGCCGAGTGCCAACTCTGGCGTCTCCTCCCACATGTCAGTACTTTTCACATGGGTTATATTTAGCCTCATTTAACTAAATCAGGTCACTTTGGGTAAGTTGCAGTGAGTCACTACCCCCAAAAAAATGTTTCTAAGTTGTTCCATGTTCACCCACTCTGGCTTGTGCTGCTTTGTGAGAAACAGCTCAGGTACACCCAGGTAGGAATCAAACCACCCCCTCACCTCCTCCTTTCCCTACCTGCTCCCACCTCGGAGAGAGCTCAGCACAACAAGGAACTGCAAAGCTCCAAGAAGAAGATGCCAGAGCAAAACCAACTCGATTTTCCTTCAGTTTCCATTCCTGCCTCTTTGCCAGCAGCCCTCTCAATCACCCCTAATCTCTCCTTCAAATCTTTCTTTTCCAGGTATCGCCCTTTTTTTTGTAAGAGTAAACATGAAACTAAATTAAAATTATTTCAAACACTGCCTTTGCTCGACTCTTAATTCCTGCCACGTCTTACCCACGTCAGTGATTTAGGCCGGGACTTTCTAGGACTGATATTTGCCAGCTGATTCCTGCACTGAAGTTGTTGATGCATGAATTCATCAAGGACAGACCAGGCACAGAGATAGTGTTTTACCTTGACCATATCTGACTACACCAAACAGTATTTCCACAAATATTTTAAAGCAGATCACTCACTATTCTGCACAAGATACACTGTGAATTAAACCAGGCAAAATATTCATTCAGTATCTATAGATTCTCTTAGTCCAGAACTGTTTAATTAATGCAGCTTAAACTTCTTCCTGTGAAATACAAACCGAGGGAAAACGCTCTGGAATAGCGAATTACACTAAAAATGTCTGGATATACGTAATCACTGCATTTTTCTCCTTAAGTAAAGGGGGTCCAGGAGTTCCATCTGGGTGAATCTGATATTCAAATGCTATTCCCAAGCTCCAAAACAAAGGCACCAAGCCCAGGCTGGTGTTGGTGGAAGTCCCCGTGCACACAGGGCTCAGTTTGGGATCCAGCCGGGCGTGCCAGCTCATCTTTGCTCCCAAAGCCTTTTATTCCAATCTCATTAGTGCCCAGCACTTATCCAGCCCTATATAAGGAAGGGAACCGTGTCCACGGGAGAGGCTGAGCACTCAGGGAGCCCTGGGACAGGATTAGAGCTGACAGCTCACACAGGGCTCTCGGGGAAGCGAGGTGCCCCGGGGCAGCAGGTGCCTTTTGGGGCACAGCCCGTGGCATTTCAGCCCTTCTGCAGAATCCCTGCCTCGTGGCACACGGGCTGATGTGACATCGATCCAGCCAGGTAAATTGCTGCAATTACACGGAACAATCTCAAAATGAAGGACACCCACACCCCCTCGTTAGGCTGGCCCGAGGTGCTTTCCCTGTTAATTACTGCACACGTACAACTCCCTGCTTGCCCAAATTAATTACTCGGCACTCGAAGAAACTGGAGGCTGTGCTTCCAGACTCTTCCCACACTGCTCTGTGCCGTGCCAGCTGATCCATACAGGATTTAGGGACCGGGTAAACACCTTAAAACCCTTCCAGGACCGCCCGGTGCTGCCTTTTGCCACCAAAATCCCAGATTTGGAACGCCGGGGCCGTGCCTCGTTATCCACGGGGATGATGCAGCCACACGTGGTGGCGTGGAGAGCACGAGGACTGGGTTCTGCCACCCTGCAGAGCTGTCAGGAGCAGGGAGATGTGCTAAGAGAGAGCAGGCAAACGAAGCTGAGTGATTATTCCCACGCTGCGTTTATCTCCAGCACTCCGGGAGCACTGCACCAAACGGCGCTGACTGATGCAACGTGGAAATCAGATTAGCAACAGGATTTCACAGGGGCAAAGGCTTTTTTTTTTTTCACCCCTCCTGCTTAAAATCCACGCAGCTTTCATCCCAGAATTGAACTGGGGTTATTTCATGAGGCTGCCTCCCTTTAGGAAGTCCCACCTTGCTGTTAATTCCGAGCTGACCGAAGCTGAGCGCTGCTGCCCGGGTCACAGCTGGTCTGGAATCCAGCTGGAGATGCACAGAGCAGCACAAAGTTCTGTAAAACAGCACACTCAGAGTGGCCAAAATGATGGAGGAGAACAGAGATTAAAAAACAAAACAGACAGGAAAAAAAAAACCACCTTTCTCAGAGATGAGCTGAGCTGTTCTGAGGAGCGCTTAGCAAAGTTAAAGAGTTCACGCTGCTCAAATCCTGCTGTTTTCCAGCTGGAAGGATCCTCCTGCCAGGGGCAGAGTTACACACTGTACTGAGTGCAATTTTGATCGAGTTCCTCCTGATGTTCCTGGCATTTGCAGCTTCAGGCGTGTCACGATTCTGTCCATCACTCGGAGGACACATTGCACATCCCCAGATTGAAAAAGCCTTGTCTAAGAAACGCTGAAAGGGTGGAGAGGTCTCACTTATTCCCTCGCTGCCACAGAACAGGAGCAGAGAGTGCTCTGGAATTGTTCATGGAGGGGTTTTACTGAGTGTAACAGAATGAATATTCCTCTTTATTAAATATTCACTGCGTTCATCTCCAGGGAATGATGGAGATCCCGCAGTGGAACCTCATGGAAACCTCAAAGAAATGGGGAATATGGAGTCCTTCTGGAGATTTTACACAAAGAGAAGGTCAGAAAACAGCCTTGGTCAAAGCAGTGGGATCACAGGTGGATTTTGCCCCTTCAGAGCCCAGGAGCAAGTTGTCACTTGGGAAAATATAATGTGTATTAGGAGACAGTGCTGTGTTATGAACTAACACATCTCATTCAGCTTTAGCACAAAACTCGCTCTGATACAGCGTAAGAATACACAAAAACTCCCTTGTTTCTTCAGGAAAAAGCAGAATATAAAAAGCCATCACACAAGATGTAAAATTAAAACCAGCACAGGTGAGCTGAGCACCTCTCTTTGCCTGAGAACCACCAAACGTGGGGAAAAGGTTTTCCCTTCTCCAGCAGCTGGGGCAGGAGGCAGCTGCTGCCTTTCCTGAGCCCTTCCTTGGGCACCACAGCGATGAGAAGCAGCTCAAGAACCCCCTGCCCCACTCCTACCCTACATGACTGAGGGTGAAATGTCTGTAAACAGCATTGCAACTTCTTAAATTTCCTCAAAAGGCCCCAATCTCCTCCTCCCACAGCTCCCCACCAGCACAAAACCCCGACTGCTTTTCCTCCACGATGAACACACCGATAATTACAAACACACCGCTGCAAAACATCCTCTTGCTGAAGGTTCTTTTTCCTCCTCAGAGCCCGTGGAGAAAGGAGAAGGCCTCACTGGGAAAGGCAGTGAGGCAGAGAGGCACCAGCCTTTCCCCTCCTGCACCATGTGAGCGGGAGGAAAAAATAGTTGCAAGAGGCAGAGGGCAGCTCTGCTTTGTAATGAGGGAGCTAAAATAGAGCACTATTATTGTCTTGAGATCTTCTCCGACGCCTACGGATGACCCTGGAGCTGAGCAGGAGCCGGCAGGGTTTGGCTGCACAGCTCCAAACACGAGCACAGCAAAGCTGAGCCTGCCCCTGCTGCTGCAGGGCCGGGCTTTGCAAAGCCTGAGTTTATCCTGAAAAGCCAGGATTTGGGGTTTGTCTCTTTTCCGGTGATTTCTCATCCGTGGCGCTGCCAGCTCGGTGTGATCCATGGGATTACAGAGCCCGGAGACTGGCTTTTCCTGGGAATGGGAGGGTGCAAGCAGGGCTGGCACACAGGAGTTTGGGAAGTGGCACAATCCCCCCCATGGGTGGCTACACTGCCTGTGGCACAACAAATCCAAATATTCACCCCCTGTGCTCCAAAAGAACTCCCTATGGCACAACAAATCCAAATATTCACCCTCTGTGCTCCAAAAGAACCCCTCTGTGGCACACTAAATCCAAATATTCACCCTCTGTGCTCCAAAAGAACCCCTCTGTGGCACAACAAATCCAAATATTCACCCTCTATGCTCCAAAAGAACCCCCTATGGCACAACAAATCCAAATATCCACCCCCTGTGCTCCAAAAGAACCCCTCTCCACGCCCTGAGAAGGGAGTAAAGGCAGGATTAGAGGGGTTAGGCCTGCCCTAAACCCCTCCTTCGAGGTCTTCTGGCAGATTTCCTGTGCTTTGACTCAACACCGAATAATCTCCAATAATCTTTCACCTCCGTTTGTTGCGGCAGCCTCTCCGCTAAAGCATCTGCAGCCTGATGATGACTTCTGCAGATGGGCTGAATAAAAAAGCCTCGTCAGGCCCCCACACACAGGAACAAAGGCCCAGAGGAAAGGAAGGATGTCACAGCCACACAGCAAAAATCAAAAATCATCCCCAGCACGGCGCGGTGACAGCTGAGAGAGGGGACAGCCCCAAAAAGTGCCTTGGGAAGCAGCAGAGGAAACTCAGAAACAGCTTCTAGCTCCTAAATAAAAACTGAAATAAAAGCAGCAACAGGTCTGGGGCAGCTCGTGGTGCAGGTGAGCAAATCAAGGCCTCCATTGCAGGAAATTCCAGGAAATTCCAGGAGAGCTGAGCTTGTTGTGATTGCTCTGAGCTGCTCGGCCTTCACTTCCCAAAGCCATTCCCGGGGATTTTTTAGCACTTTGGGAAGGCCACGGTGTGTGAGCAGGAGGAATTCTGCAGACAATAACTCCTGCCCTGTTGGGCAATATTCCTGTGGCTGTTCCAGGCAAAAAACAAACAGCAGAGTTGGGTGAAGGAGACTTTTGGAGGTCACGGGCCCAAGTCCACGCTGCAAACCTCGAAGTCTGAGCAGGATTTTCCCTCTCTTTTTGTCCAATTTAATAAATGAATACATGAATTAATAAATAAATGGCCACCCCATTCCTTTTGTTGTAGTGGCAGGTGTGACCCGGCTGGTGAAGTATCCAGTTAAGTGGTTATCAAAATAAAACCAAGCAGCAATTTCATCAGCAATATCCCATTCCCAATAAACCTTTCCTAAAAGCTTTTCCAGCTCCCGGGGCTGTGACTCACCTGAACTGCTACTTTTAGGGTTTTATCAATTTTCATTAATTTTAGAAAGAGCCTACCGTCCAAAAAACCCCAAAAATCCACAAAGCTGCTGTCCAAAACTCCATACCCTGATGTGGTGGGAAGCACAGAAGGGAATTGAGTCCTTTTCCAGAGCACACAGACAGGTGAAATGCCAGCTAAAAGCCTCTTATATTTGTAAAATAAAGGAATCAAACAAGGAATTCAAACCAGAGATGCACAATTCTACACCTCTCTTAAAAAATTCCAACCCCTGGCAGCTTTCCAAGTAGTAATCAAATCATACCATCTGCAATAACGAGCAAAAATCAGGTAAAAATAAGGAAAAAACACCCCAAACTGCAATAAATTCTTGTTTTGCCCTTGGCTCTGGCTTTCCCTGCACCGTTGTTCCCAATCCAGGCAGGAAAATCAGCCTGTTGTGAGGGAGAAGCCGTGGTTATCAAGGCAGGAAGTTCCTTGGAAGGAAATGCTGAAGGATGTCCTCATGATAAGAGCTGCTCCAGAGTTTTCATTGCCTAATCCCACTCCAAGCCTCTCTCTCTTTTTTTTTTTTTTTAAACTCAAAACAAATGTTGCAATACATTTTGTCTGCCTGGCTCAAAAATTAAGTCGCTTGAGTCGAAATTACGGTGTTTTAGCAAATATTTGGGGGGTTAGGAACCGACTGTTTCAGCTTTTTCAGTCCTGAGAAAGAAGTATTTATTTTTTCTTTGTATTTTCCAGTTTTTCCTCAGTGTTTTCTGGCCTTCCCTGCCTTTCTGAATTAGCCAGGATCAGGAACAAACCATGAAGGACAACAATGACATCAGGATTTCCATGGGACTCACGGCTGCGGACTCAGGTTGGCAGCAGATGATCCAAACTGCTTTTTGGGGATATTTTAATCCTGATACAGACACAAAGGGGGCCCCCTTTTGTTATCAAACACGATTTTGATTGTCACGCCTGACTTTTAATGTTTAACCTGATGGAAAACAGCAAAAAAATGGGATTTCAAAGCCCACTCCACGTAATTCCTGCAACTGCTACAAACACTCTGCTCCTCCATCCCTGCCTGGGGATGACTGACATCCCAACACCGACAGTTTCATGGACAGACCTCATTTCCCTGATTTTCCACACTTGGGTGAGCATTATCCCTTTCCTATCCCTGTTTTTTTTTAGGATATGAGAGCGCAGGGAAGGTTTAGGACACACACAGAGGATGGGGAAACTTCAAACCCAAAACGCCTTTGATCAGTCTGTGACCCTGCTGGGGATTGTTCCCGAGTAAGCCATAAAAACACTGATTTCCTGGAAGCTCCTAAGGAGATTACACTCGCTTCCTCCTCATCTGCCAGCACCACGGGCCGAGGGCAGTGTTTACCAACAGCAGATTAAATTGGCTTCCACGGGCACAATGGCAGGGAAAGCATCCCGGGCTCAGGGCAGGAATAACCCCAAAGCACCGCTTAAAAACCGCTTTCCGTCCATCCCAACTGGATCACGACGAGGAAGTCTCATTTCGGCTGGAAAAGCTTCCCCCGAACAATGTTTATGGTACACTCAGCCCCGTTGCCATGGCGATGGAACAACTATTCCCTGCAAACAGGCGCGGGGACCCTAAAAATAAACAGCCCGAGAGGAATCACGCACACGCCGCCGTGTCAGGCACCGGGATCGCGCTCGGTGGCCATGGGATGGGGACAGAAATCCTAAATAACCGCTGGAGCCTGCAAAGCAAATCCCTGCCTTTCTCCTCGGGAAATGCTCCTTAAAAATCGGCAGAGCTCTGGATGCCAGCCTTGCTGGTTTGGGGGGATATTTTGGGGGCTGGAGGTGGCACACAGGTAATGGGGTGTGTGTGTGTGTGTGTACGAGAGCACACCAAATAAAAAGCAGGATTTGCATACTTTCCCCTCCGCCTCCCCTATTGATGTGGGCAGGAATCCACCCAGTTCAGAGAGGGGAGTGCGGGAGGATGAAAAAAAAATATATAGTGGTGGAGCGAGGAATTAAAAAAAAAAAAATCAGCAACCATTGGATCCGAGCAGCACTTGGAGGCAAATAACCAAAGCCTGGAGCCACCAACACCCCCTGGATCCAAACAACTGCTGGGCTCAACCAGCAAGCACCCAAAAATCTCCACGATCCCACCAACCAATTCCTGGATCCAAAAATCTCCACGATCCCACCAACCAATTCCTGGATCCAAAAATTCCCTGGATCCCACCAAGCAGCCCCTGGATCCAGACAATCCCCGGACGCAAAAATCTCTAGGATCCCACTAAGCA